>JAUJYS010001307.1:0-17896 GCA_033995665.1 Melogona broelemanni | reverse complement strand
ATTTTTTGTTTGTTTGAATTTATTATGGAGCTTTCTTTGATTTTTTATTGCACATTTTACTTCTTTTGTGAACCATGAAGGATCTGAACTACTTGGTACAAACTTACTTGGAACAAACATGTTAACACCTTTATAATAGAGCTCAAAAACTGTTTCCACATTTCATCTATATCTTTATTATGAAAGTAATTGGTTGCTTGATTCGCTGTGGTCTGAAGTTATCTGTAAAATGGACATCTTTGTGGTCACTTATACCCTCAATGTCATTAACACCTTCAATTAATTCGGGAATATTTGTAAGTAATAAGTTGAAAATATTCCCCCTTGTGGTGTTATCCCTGGTGGGATCTTCAACCAGCTGTTCTAGTAAAAACTCTGTTACAAAATCTAAAAATTCATTTCCTGCTTTTGTTCTGGCACAAAATGTTTGCCAATTATTTTTTGGAAGGTTGAAGTCCCCACATATAACCACATGTGCATTTATGCGGTCAGAAAATAATTTTTCAACAGTTGCTATGAAACTTTTCAGACATGAATCTGGTGCATCTAGAGGGTGATAGTACCAAAATTGATACAACTTTTCGCCTGCTGCAACAAACTGACTCACAATCCCTTTTATATTTTATCTCACGAACTGAGGTAAAACAATTTAGGTGTGCAATGAAGGGCCAGGTCTATATTTTCTATGATCTTTGATGTAAATGCTAAGAACACCTCATTGGACATAACTTTGTCATCTAACCATGACTCTGTTACAAACACTATCAGCACTTCTATTAACCCCCGGAATTCACCAACCTTTCCCCTAACACTTTAACAATTTCTCTTTTTTTAGTACACCGTAATAGTATTTAAGGCATTGACTTTTATTATTATTATTGATATTATTTCTGATATTTTTCATGATTTCAATTTTATTGGATGGTTGGGTTGACCCACGAAAATGAAAGTATCTAGGGAGAAATTTGAGTTTATGATCGGTTGGATTGCCATTGTTATGAATGTTGTATTGTGCTCTTGTCGTGCTCGTTTTCCTCTCTGAGGAGTCGGCCGCTCCGTGGTCTGCTGCCAAATAAAATTGAGTGTTATTCTTTGCTGCTCCTTCAAATATCGCTTTAGTGATACGAGGGATGCAAAAAATTCGTGTTTTGGTGTATACGTTTATGCATTGTTCCTTTAGCCTTTGTAATCCTTTTATACTAATTGCTGAAATAAAAAAAATAAAAAATTATAATGTTTAATAAATTAATTACGTGTCTTGAAAATTGTGGTTCTTTAACGTATTCTAGTCATGTCACACACAGTTTAGAAATAAAAACCTTTCTATTTGATTTGTTCCTTACATTATAATACATGTGCATGTTTGATGAAAGTGAACACCCTGTACAAATGTATGTCAACAAAGTTGTAAAGCAATAATATTATGAAAATTTGTGTCAACAAAGTTTTAAATTAAGAAAATTACGAAAAGCAACCGCCTATTTTAAAAGACAAAGCAAATATTTGCCCTGCAAATAATGCGTGACCAAAATGTAATTGTCAAAGTGAAAGTGCTGCATTTGCTAAAACAAATTTTGCTGAAACAAACAAACATAAAGTATAACCTTTTATACATGTATATGGACAATATAGTCTTTCATACATACGCTCGTTACAAATTACATGTACAGGTAAATGACTTTATTATCGATTCTGATATGAGTCTGTTTACCTAATAATTTTGAACTTGTGCAAAAGAGGTGGTGGTGTTGCCAATATATATTACCATGATCGCTCGTTCGCTCTTATAAAAATCAGCATGACAAGACAAAATAGCTGCAAAAAGGATTTTAACTTAGCAATGAGTGCCAGGGAAATAACAACAAACCAATAGTACCAACTGCTGATAAGTATTGTAACATTGTAATCGTTTTTGCTGACAAGTAATTAATTTACTTTTGAGAGCATGTGACTGAAATAAAAAATTGTACTTCAAAATGACGGTCACCCCAAGATCAGTCGCTGCAGATAACGTATCACGGTCGCCAAACAAGTATGTCCACCTAGTGGAAAGACCTGAAAATAAAAATGGCGACCTAACCATAAACGCCAAGGAAAGGAAGGAATGCTATTCAATCTTTAGACCACTGATCTGGTTATTCTATCTCGTCGGAATAGACATAATGACGCTAAAAAGTGAACGTGATTTCATTGACCGACACCCGAGGCTGGGAATCTACCAGACTGTCGCCAACGTCCTCTTGTGCAGCGTGTCAGGTTTGGGTTTGGTATGGTCAGTGTTGGACGCAATGTATAGCGACTATTACATGCAACAACTTAGCACTCGAGTCGTCCTGATGTTGATTAATTTAGATTCACTGGCGGGATATGTAATCCTGTGGCGAAAGCGTCATCAACTGATGCACTTTCACAGACTATTGAACAGAGTGGGTGCCGCCATCTTGGATCCGCGAGACGCCTGGTTCCACAGAACTCGTTTCAAAGTTGTGACGGTGACCCTCATGCAGGCTGTTGGCATGATTATTTTCAACATCTTCGGCAACGTTCATACAGTTGACTACAGTGCTTTTAGGAAACAGCGGGACCCATCAGCTCTATTCACCGCAGATATGGTGCATGGTTTTCGTGTAGCAGTTTTTGTGATCTCGGCTTTTGTCTGCCTGCAGTCAATTATCATCATTTACTATTTTTTCTCGTGCTTCACTCTGGTTACATTTTTCCGCAATTTAGTCGTAAAGATGACCGAAAGTAGAAAAAAATTGGTGACGCCGAGAGGAACTGAAAAGTCAGAGTTCCAAAACCACACATTTTACCACGGTGACTTTTATATCAATTTTCATTTAATTTATTAATAATTAATTAAATCATAGAACGTATGTCATAAAGTATCACTTCCAGATACCGTAATTTCTTAGAATGCATTTAGAAATGTGGATTTTTGTTTTCTCAAATTTATTATACTATTTACCTCAAATTCCCGTGACAATTTAGAGGTATTCTATTATAGAAAACATGTGAATGTTTGTACATAAAAATGAAACCTCCAGCATGCGCCTAATCATTGCCACAGCAACATGATGGGTACAGAATCTTCTTTAGAGCTGTTAGGAATAAAAAATCATTTATTCATAACCCTTTAATAAATTGTAAGGAAGCGTTTTAACTTGTTATTTACTGTATTCAAATCATAAAAATGACCTTTGTATAATATGAGAATGCAGGACCGTGCGGGATGAAGATAAACGAGATCGCAACACAATGCGAAATAATGAACAAACAAACGTTATAGATGTAAAAATAAACGTGTTTAATTACAAGTAGATGAAAATACTATGAGTGATGTATATTTTAAATAGAAGACGTTTAGGATGAAAATTGATTGGCTCGGGGTACTGCGCGGGGGAAGGCAATGGCAAACCACCTCTTTATTTTGCCTAGAAAGAAACATGTGTCGGGGACCGAAGGTCGGAGTCCGGAGATGACACGCTGCTGTTAAACCAGTCCCAGGACTGACTAACCACTCAAGGATGAAAATTAAAGATTATCAGGTCCGAATCGGATCATAACGATCCACGTTAAAAACGTTGAGAGCACACACAAGTCTAAGTGAACCAATAACGGCTCCGGGATAGGAAATAAAATCAATAAAATATGCCGTTCAGAGTGGCATCCCCCCACCCAGTATAAATATATATATAGGCGCATGTCTATGTGTATTCGTGTAGGCGCGGCGGAGCCCGTCCAACTATTTTGTTAACCGCCGCCCCGCGAACTCGCAAACCGATCCGAGGCCACCGTGTTTAAGGGGCGGGAGGAGAGGAAAAAAAAAGCCGATTGGGTCTTTTACGGATAAACCAGCCGCTTATTTCGACTGTCACTCTGGTGTCAGCGACTAAAAAATAGACCTGCCCGCCTATGAGGCACGCCGGTTTTTATGTCGGAAATTCGGAGGGAACAGGGATCGATTTCGCCGTTTTACGTAGAGCCTAACGTTACACCTGGCATTCAGGATACGTTAGGATTAAAGCGTAATAGGGTTCTGATTATTATTTTTTTAAATTAGTAGTATGTTGATAGTTGAGGTTCAAATTTCAAATTTTTCATTATCAAAATGCGCCATGCTGTTTAAAAAAACACAAACCGTATTTGCACAGAAACCGTATTTTGCAAATAAAAATAAAAACCGTATTTGCAAAGAAAACCGTATTTTGCAAAGAAAAATAAAATAAGTTGCAAAAATATTTTTGAATTTATAACTTATTTATAATATTAAGTTATATAATTTATTCATATTGATCAATTCCCAAAAAATAAAAAAAGAATGAGAGTTTCAAGTATAAAAGTGTACACGTCCATTGAATAACGTGTTTAGACGGCCGCAACCGGCAATGGATACGATGGATAACAAACCGGCACATCCTAATTGTTGTTAAATTGTATAGCACCGACGCCGTACACGCAGCCACGTCAGGAGTAGCTTTACGTAGCGCTCGTTACTGCTGCATAAGCAAAATACAAGACGTAGCGGAAGTGTACGACTTTTTTTTTTTTTGCCGCGACTGCATATGTGAGGCAATTGGATGAAACGACACGAGTTCGATTCCCGTTTCGGGCTCACGTTTATTCGATCCCGGAGAAGGGGTGCAAAGGGGGGCAAATGTGTCCCTCGTTAGCGTGCAATAAAAATAATAGGGATACAGAATCGCCTGCCAAGCAATTTATTTGACAATCGCAGAAGTGATTGCCAAATAAAAAATCCTGAATTGAAATCACACGATTTAGAAGTTCTATTTTACTCCACATTATACTTTAATGCAATACATTCACAACAACAAACAGCATATTGGTTAATTTTATATTGAGAATAAATGTAATCGTAAACTATTTTGCGCAGTTTTATTTTAACGATATTATGAATTGATAAAAATTTGATAAGATATAGTCGCGCTATAAAAATGCATCATACATTTTCTAATCCATGGTGCAAATGTGGTTTAACCTACTAGTATAGCGACAACGGAAAAAAAAATAAAAATCGCAGCAATATAGGGCGCCGCAATTTGACACTGCATCCTTCGGTTTGATGGTTCAAGTTAGCCGGGGAAAGAAAAACCAACGATGATAACCTCAAAAATATCCCTAATGCAACTTGATACGCATCAAAAAAGTATTTTCAGCATGACGTCGCTCGCGGTGTCAGATCTCTCGCCTACTTTTGTTCGGTGGTGGGAGTTCCACAATCAATAAAACAACACCCCCCAAAAACCCAACCAGGCAACTCGCACAACTCCAACCCGCACCCATACATAGGGTCCCCGGTCTCTCCGCAGAGACAGAGAAGGCCTGCATTTTCTTTCGGCCGAATCAGGAGTCGTAATATGAAATCAAATTGCTGCTAGCCCTATTTTCTCTACAGCCCTGGCAACCAGCCAAGCAACGCATCAAAAAGCGCTTTCCAAGAAAACGACTCACTGTCGCACGCGCTCCGCGAAAAAGGATTAAAGACGAAAACTTGCAACTCTTGGCGCAAAGAATGCTTTTCTTGCACAATCATCTCAGTCTTCTGCTCCGAGCACTTATCGATAGCATCTTATAATAAGATGCCCCGTTATAGTATGACGCTAGCCCCCTCCCCTTAATACGCGGGAAAACGCGCGCTAGGATACGCGGAAAGGGAGATTTTTAAGCTTATTACTAGCGACATAATAAGGTTTACTTTGGGCCGAGCGACGATCAACTTGCCTTATTCCTGAAATATACCAAAGTAAATGTATAAGAGAAATTCTGTCTCGGCGTGGGCTCGGGCATACCGCGGAATTTTTCAGCGCATTTCGGATAAATTCGCTACATGTGCCTGTCAGCAAGCCCGTCGGTTATTTTGAACCGTTTCATCAGATAAAGTTGTCGAGAATAACATGGTGGCATCGAACATTACTAGGTTCATCGCGTAACGTTATGATGGTTTATTTTTCGAAACTGCTTTGTGCCTATCCAAAGCGTGTTGCTTGGCGCATAGCTTGCTGCCCCGTTGTAGAAGGCAGTTAATAATAACACGTACGCTATTCTTATTTTCCAAGGGTGTGTCGGCTGTGAAACAGTCTAACAGAGTCTCGAATACAGAACCTGTTAACATAAGGATAACCCCATCTTTGTCCTTAACTGGTCTTTGACCCAGCCATTGGCCCCCCTAAAAGGGGCTGCTTGCGGGTAAATATTGTAATTGTAATTGTACGAATGATCAACAAGCTTACTTGGAAACTAATTGGGGAAGAATGCCCGAGACAGTGCCGAAACGAAACAAGAACAGAGTTTGGCTAACTATAGTATGTAAAATAATATTTCATTATTATTCTGTTGGAAAAGATGACAATAGTTAGTATTATCAGTACAAATAAAATAATGGTAAAATATGATTTTTTACAATAGGGTTGGTCGAGATTATTAATAAGATCAATAATATAAGAAGAATATGTTTTTTCTATTCATAATCATTGTAATGAATGTCACAATAATTAATTCTGCGCCCCTCGTGTCGCCATGGCAATATGTGAGGGGCACATTTTCACCAGAACCCCAGGATCACACAAACAAGAGCCTGTGATGGGATTCAAATTTGGGACCGCCAGGTTCATTTTACATACAAGCGTTCGCCAGACTCTGTTCGTCTTTGGTTTTGGTACTGTGCCTGACTTCGTTGTCTGATTCGCTTACACGCAGATACGACCAGTTCACTGTATAGAAGAATAACCAGTAAACTATTATTAGTTTTTTTAAACAATCCACAAATGGTTATTAGCAGAACCACTAGTAGGAACAATAACAATCTGCCATCACCTGCAATAGCCTAAATGCGCGCCACCTAATCTTAAAGCGCAGCGCCTATGCATCGACCGTGGAACGACGACCGCAAATCGACATTTGCATTTCGCCACGATAAAAAAACCGAACAAATGCGAATGCGCCAGAAAGCAGTTGGCACCCAACTACTGCCGTAGTAGAGAAGGTGTATAGCGCGCTTGAAAAGCTCTGGGTCTGATTAGAGAAATCCCGAAGACAGGCATTATCCGTCTGCGGTAAATTTATCAATAATCTTACACGTCTCAAGTGACAAACTAACTCGCTGCCGCGGAGATCCGTCTGCCGAATCACTCAGCTGGGGGTCATCATTTACACATTAGCCTAGAGAGGGCGCGATCGTCGTCGGTGGTAAAGAGGGGTGGCGTCGGCGCTACAAATGATAAATGACGCCGAACCCGAATTTGGCACACGAGAAAATGATGAACGCCGCGCGATCCCAGCAATTACCGAAAACAAAAGAACACACGAGGCCGTTTTCATGTCGCCGCCCCGGTTCGACGGGATATATATACGGAAACGTTGATAAGGTGTGATCGATGGACAGATTGACTGCAGACAATGATCGCGCTTTTCTTCCTTCTCTACTCTCTGGCAGACGCACAATAAGAAGCGCGTCGTCTCCTCTACTGTCGCTGAACCTATCTCGGACAGAATCCAACAATTTATAGCATCCCCCTCTCACAGCCGTTCAGCAGCAACAATCGGCTACTTTGTCAAAAGATTTTGGGATGCCTGATACCGCGTTGTTTGACATGGTGGGGGGATCGGTTACCTTTTTTTTGACAAATTGTTTTGATTTATATTTCGAAATTGGCGATACTTTTTCGCCTGATTTGTGGCGCTCTGAACAAACATCTACCAAAAGGAGGATTGGATTTGATGTGGGGGGAAGGGTGCTAGATTCTATACAGGGTGATTCATAGAGATACAGGATTTCAAGATTCATTTCGGTGATCGGCTTGATCTAGATAGATTTTAATTATTTCGATTAAAATTTGTCGTTCTGGTAAATAGAGTGTTATGAAATTAGTGATTGTTAAAATTAAATTAATATTCATGCAGTAAACAGTTACAAAAGAGCAAATTAATTAAGAAACTTGGATTTTGCACATCGGGTCAATTATCGCAATATGTTTCAATTCAAGAACGGTTTAACATTTTTTTATTTCTAAATATTTAAATAATAGTCATTAATCTAGTTAGTACAAAATTAAATTTTGGCGTGTTCTGACTTTGAATGCTAACACATGTTAAAACTCCAGGGACAATGGTTTTATGTAACCTGCACTGTACATGTACTGAAAATTTCTTTATAAATTATAAAAAGGTGAAAATTTATTTTTTTAAATATTTAATTATAAAATGTTTCCGGCTGATTTTTCTCCTAAATATGTTATTAATATATCGCAAAATTGCAGTCACACAATATCTGACAATGCATATAGCAATGCATAATGCATATGTATTCATAAGACGCAAATTACATGTACAAAATATAGTGGTTTTGTTCGTTATATATTCACTATAATTATTGCGCATCTGAAAGAAACCGACAGGCGTCAGCTAAAGCACACATAAAAATATTGCAGCTTTTATTCCAGCAAAAAATATTACCATTAGCTGAAACGGAAGCCATACCGATGAACAAAACCCTTCAACTAGCTATTCAGCTACCGTTTTGCAGTTAATGCAGGCAAGCTGTATATTCTTTAATTCCCGCAACGTGAAAAATATATATCAGCATAATTGCATAGCGACGATAAAAAAAACCATAGATGAGTTTATTCTAATTTGTTAGTTGCCCATCGTTGCTTCCGTATCGGACAACAAAACTGCCATGCACAGACTTAAGGAAAAATTGTCGCGACAATTGCAATTAGTCTTCATATTGCCAAGTCAGAAATAATTAAAGCCATAATAACGACCAATGGGAAGTGAAAAGAATGACTTTGTCAGTTAAAAAAGGAATGTTTTTTATCACTTATTGAATCATATCAGATTTTTTTAATCCTCTCTGTATCATCACGTAATGATACAAATTTGATTTTTTTTAAACCTACTCTGTATCATCACGTGATCACAGGCTCCTGGCCAACTGACTTTTATAATTGAGGCCAGGAGCCAAAAAAGCGTTGTACTGTTTGCAACTTGAAATAAAAAATAAAAAAAAAATAAAAATCTTATTTTTATATATTCTCTGTATCATCAGAACACAAAATATTCATGATTCGCAGAGCCATGAATCCAGACGCTCATGAATCTAAACTAAAATAAATCATACCCTTTCCTAGCAAATTTTTACAAATCGGACTGATGAAGCAAGACTCGTTTGCTTCTGGAACTTCTACCTATTTTAGAAGTGACACAACCAGAAGATTATACGATATTTCAGCGTTTCAACGATTACTCGAAGCGTGGCACCTTTTCCAATAAAGCAGTGTTTCCCAAACCTTTTGGCTCGCAGATCCCTTTTTAGAACCAATTTCAATGGCGGAACCTCTTAGAGGCCACCAATTTCAATGGCGAAGCCTCATGTCATACAAGTGATTGGAGTTTTATTATTCATTTTATTTCCTAGAAGTGGTCGCGAAGCTCCTGGGAAATGGCCGAGGAGCAGTTTGGGAAACGAGGTTCTAGCGCCAACTGGCGGGTAATACTGTCATCAGAGGCTGATTACTTTTATAACACAACAATGCATGCAATGAACAAATCAAACACATACGTTTTACACAGTTGATTTTGTCAGCACAACTCTTTAAATATATGAAGCTCTCTACTCGTAAAGAAAATACATAGGCTTGATGAATTAAATAAGCTATTGATGATTGCTCTTGAAACAGTGCAAATGTGCATGCTAGAGAAACGACAGTGCCACAGCGTAACGAAACAACAACTAAAATTAATGCTTAAAAAGGACAAAAAATGAAGCAGCATGATTTGGAATAGCAAAAATATTTAAACGAAATTTAAAGGGATTTATATTTTTTCATTTTTTAATTACCTGTGGCTTAGCTGCATCGTCCTTGCCTTTGAACTAGAAGAGAAAAGATTCGCCGCCATTAGCATTATCGTCTTCAGCTAAATTAACAGCTTATTTAATTTATTAGATAGCAAGTAAACGCAGATTCCTGACTGAAAATGGTGTCAAAACAAGTATTAAAAAATGTAACGGCCAAATGTTGGAATTTCACCCTGTATTTTCGTGTGGATTTTATGACTTGAGTCATTAATCTATGTATTAAAACATACGGTATATGGGGGGGGGACGCGTTATAGGCTGCAATATGGCTGCAAAGACAGAGCATATTATAAAATTAATTTCAATCAAAACCTGAAGGATTAATCGCTGAATCCCCCCCCCCATAAAGTAGCGAAACGCTGACCTTAATTCCGCAATGGTAAGGCTGGATTATTTATTAACATCCTCCTTAGATCACATCGTCTAAATGTTAAATTATCAGATAATCGTCCGGTAATCCATTAACTATTTTATCGCATGGATTCCAGACACATGTCGATGATAAAAAACTGCGTTATAAAATAATACTTACATTTTCGCAATATTTGACCAAGTGGTAGCCTGCCATTTAAGCCTGTCCGAGGACAGGCAGCACTTTCGCAGGCTTCATTCGAATATCTGTACTATTATAACGTCACAGCGTGGCTATTGCGTCACAAATTTCAGGATTTTGTGCACACAAAATGGCGGAAACTCTGGTTTGTTACCTAGAATGTTTGCCCAATCGAATTTAAAGAATAAAAATTATTTGAACTCTGTAATTTTTTTTTAAATCTTGCTAAGGATTCGGGCCTCAGGTGGATTCACGTAAATAGCGCCATGCATCCGACACGCATGCTAGCCCAACTTAATTGCGTTTCAAATAAAACTCAATGCTGACGTAATCAGTGCCAGCGACATGAGCGAAGCGGCGCGCCAACCGGACAGACCAGACTCCTCTCTCCAAATAGCACACACGCCAGCGCATTCGCGGGCCTCGCCCAAGAAGCGAGTCTAAACAAGTTGTCCAATTAATGAAACACTATATAATTAA
The DNA here is from genome assembly GCA_033995665.1 of Melogona broelemanni. Taxonomy (NCBI): domain Eukaryota; kingdom Metazoa; phylum Arthropoda; class Diplopoda; order Chordeumatida; family Chordeumatidae; genus Melogona; species Melogona broelemanni. Next base: position 6,986 of record JAUJYS010001307.1, on the reverse strand, counting down.
GCGCCCGTCGCAGGATTCCAAATTAAAATGCACGAGGACCCGACGCAGTACGCCCACGATACGAACCAGGCACACACGAGCGCTACTCCGAATTCAAAACAAAACTTTATAGCGCGAAATTGCAAAATCGCATTCACAATACACGCAATACCAGGTATTGCAATGTCGCGCTTGCCTTTAACATATTATCCATATTATAATGATGACAATAACATTGTAGGCAATACAGCATATTTTACATCTGCTTGCCCTGATAAAATTACACTGACCGCTAGGGAGCGCTGGATTCGAGCGTATAGGGATCAACCCGGCCAAAAAATCCTGCTCGTTTTAGATAAGCCACAACGAATTCATTAGAAGCATCTACAGAAGTGATTTGCATTGAAGTGACTACATAAGTGAACGAAAAAAAAGTACGATCCGTCTAGCCCAGTCGGTAATGCGTGTCTTGTAACTGCGGTGCGGGCGGTCCCGGGTTCGATTCCAGGCCCAGAATCTCGTTTATTTGATCCTGGGGTACTGGCAAAAATTAGCGCCTCACATATTGCTACAGCAACACGAGGGGTACATAATATCCTGTAGTGATATTGATTTCAGTTAGAGGAATTTACCCCTCCCCCACCAAAAAAATATTTTGGGAATCCACCACTTATGTTGATGGATTGCCGAAGCGAAAATATGGAAACGAATAGGACTACTTCATTCAATCCCTTTGGTTCCAGCCGTCCCTTTGCAATAAAAAGGCAATGCCTGTCAGATTGCTATAAATAGTTGACGATGTTTGGCAGTCTGGGACAGAAAATAAAATATTAACTGCTACAACCTAGGGCCTAAGTGATTGAATTATAAATGACTGTCTCATAACATCGACGGGATAAGACGTCTGAAGTTAAAAAAAAAAGCAAACAAGTTCCGGTGCAGTACCGCAAGGGGAAAGACTAACAGAGTCTGGCAAACTCTCTTGATTACAATAACATTTATTTTATTTTGAAATGTGTGATGTTCTATTGTTCGTTAATGTCGTATCATAGCAAAATAATATAAATGTTATATTATTCAAGACTAGAGATTAAGCCTGTCCGAGGACAGGCAGCACTTTCGCAGGCTTCATTCGAATATTGCTACTATCATGACGTCACACTGTGGCTTTTACGTCACAATGACTTTGTTCACACAAAATGAGGGAAACTCTATTTTATTATCTAAGATAGTTTGCCTGACTCTGTTCGTCTTTCCCCTTCGGTACTGCACTGGAGCTTGTTTCCGTTTCGCTTTCAGATTGGTTTAATTCACGACTCCACGTTCCACGGGTCAAAAGTTTGTGAAACGACCTTACGCAGCGATGGAAAAGGAGATGCAACTAAATGCCACCAAACTTCAAAACAAGCGTCAACAAAAACAGGGTAGGCGTAGAAACAGCCATGTACAGTTTCCCGCCTTTATAAATTTTTCGACTAGACTCGGTTGATGCACGACGTTGGCGAAATAAAGATTATGTCGGCGCAAATAACTAATATTAAACGTAGGTACATGTAGTTTGTGTTCATGACGCGCAAGTTTATAACCAGCTGAACTGAGAAACCAACTGAGCTCAGCATAATCAGCTGAGATGGTTGATGTAGCGTGTGTAATGTGTGCAACCAAAAGGAACGCCTAGGAAACTAAATCAAAGATTATGGCAGAATATACACAAATCATAGCAGTCTGCTTCATTATAAATGTACATGTTCATGTATACAGACATGACCTTTGGCACAAATATGCAAAGTAATAACAAAAAAAAATCCCTTATTTAAAAAACAATGTCGAAAAAGTACAACATCTTTCGACTAACTTTCTAATGTTACGCAGACATTAAAATTTATGGTCGCCTTCTAAATAAATAAAATAATAATTCTTGGAAAAATACTTAAAAATTCTAGTTATTATGATGACAACATACAAAAATCACAACATTGTAAAATACTCGTACTGCAAGTATTCATCTGTCTACAGAGTCTGTATGATATATTTTCAGATTATTTCAACATATTTTTTCGAGAAGAAGAAAACAACAGTAAGTAATCCGTCAACGTTTTTTCCCCTCCCCCTCCCCCCAGACGAGACCAATAACGACCCAACGAGGTAAAACGTGAGCCTGATTAACGGGAGCGCGACAAATTCAATAACAACTTGTTTTCTTTAGGCGGCCCCGTTTACATGCGAGTAATCATAACCAATGAACGACAAGTGAGACATGACAATGCTGACACGAAAAAGGAAAATAAGGAGGGGGGAAGTCATAATTGGGTTTCGACAAAGCCAATTAAGACAGTTTTACGACACACCCAATGTTACTGGAACAGCCAAGCCCCTCGCAACTCAATACCTGCCGCGACGGCGTACAGTAAGTGTGTATCTTCCTGAACACCACCACACGATTATCTCTCCCCGTTTCCTGATATCCAAAGAGTTTATCTTTGTATAATTTCGAAGACGCCTTCGTGTGTTCATCATTCTACGCCTTTTGATAACTTATTTAATCATGTTTGGCCAAATACAAGCGAAACAGGCGTAAACTACATGTACATTGTTGCCAGAGGCCAAATGCAAAATAAAATATCAGAAGATTGTACGTGTCAGAATAAAAGTGTTTAACTGTCTGACTTTATAACACTGATTTTCTTTACATTTCTTCTCAATTTATCAGAATACCTTGAAAACTGCAATTGTACAGGAAAAAAAGGGAAATTAAGAAAATTTGAAAATAACAGAAAATCAATAACAAAATAATAAATATGTAATTTTGTGTACCATTGGACATTTTGAGGATTTTTTAAGTTTATTCTATCCCTTTAGCGAGGCACATTTTCTGAAACTGGATTTTTTTTTTTTTTTTGTTCCGGATCACTGTAGTGAATAACACTACAGGAGGTTATTGTATCCCTCGCGTCGCTGCGGCGATATACGAGGAGCACATTCCAGTACCACAGAATCGAATAAACGAAAGCCTGCGCCAGGAATCGAACGCGGGACCATCCGCTTTGTAGTCGATGACCATAGCCACTGAACCACGGAGGCCGCACATTCATTCCATGACATATGACATTTGCTATCAATCTGAGTATTTTGATTCCTATTGTTGACAACGTGGATTGTTACTTCGGTTGATGTCATAGGCTCGAACCCGTAATAGTTCACTCTTTGGTAATTCACTGGCTGAACGAATAAAAATAAATCTCTAGCTGCTCCTTATACGTCGGCAATCACTGCCAACACGCGTGTTACCGCAGCGAAACTACCGAAGGCAACGCCATCTCGCGGCCGTTTCCAGCAGCTTATTAAACGGACTTCAGTGTACGTTTCTGCTATTGAGCGAATGAGTCATAATAATTGAGCGATTATAATCGGTCACCCCCCCCAAAAAAAATGCTCGGTAGCTGTGCCGGAGATTGAGGCGCAGCTGATTATCTGATGATCGTAATATAATAAAAACCCTGCGTTAATCGTTGGAAACGGGCGCGTTTCGCATTCCTGCTTCCTGCCCAGATTTGGGCGTGGCCCCCACCAAATTCACCAGCTAAATTATTTAATGGTTCTACGCCTTATCCTACCACCTACGGTATGCCGTGCTCCTCGTTATACTGCAGTTGTCCTGGCGTGAATACGGAAGCATTATCGTACGGTATTGTGCGAGCCTATCAGGCTGCTTCTCTGCTTTTGACTGACTTGACTATTGAGTTATTCAGGTTAATGGAATATTTGAGTCTTTCTATGATAACCTTTAAAAAACTCGCGTGATAGTGAAAATTCGATATTTTTTCAGAAATTGTTGTGTTGAGCACTACTTCGTTAATCGCATTGCAGATTTTTCTGCGACAAATAATGGAACACCTTGTTTATGCATGCAAATTATGTAAAACCAATATTCTGGTTATTCAAAACAAAAATTTTGCACCACCAACGTTTATTCAGAGAATTTTTTTAGCATCTTTGATGATTGTTGGTGATTATGGTACTGTAATGCACTTTAAAATACAATACGGTCGTCGTAGCTCAGTGGTAGAGAATCCGCCTTGTGTACGGTTGGATTTTTTTTTTTTTGGAGTTTCAATTTTTTTAATATTTGAGAAAGATTTTGAAATATAATTTTTTTTTGTATTATCTGATTCCCTGCCGCAGATTTAAATTAATTTCAAAGATTAAGCGTAATATTGCATATGGTTCATGCGTTTATACGAAAACTGTGGTAGGTCACCTTAGGAACTGCATAACCTTTCAGATAATGCTCAAACAAGAATAGTTCACCCGTGACTAATTAATTTCAAGAACTTTCGGACGGTTTTATTATGCCAAAAAAAAACAGTAACGACGCGGAAAACTTTGGTGACCTCCTTTAGAGCAAGAAGCAACGCGGATTCATTTCTTTTTGGCACCATTTTACTTCTCACACCTATACACATTCCCCATGTCGCGTCAAAAATACCCACGCTGGATTCTTCAAGTCTGGAGCCCACACCAAATTCGTTACAAATGGAACGTGTGGGACTCCGCCACCACGGAATCAGATCCCAGTCTCTCCCCCCTTCCCCTCACAAAACAGTACCCCTCTTCCATCCGTCCCCTCTTTTGTGACCTTGCCGGCTAATGTGATTAAAAGCTTAGCTGTGGAAAATTTACATGTTAATTTGGGGCTGTCGTGGAAGCGGTCGCTGCGGCACAACCTACGGTCGTGGCTCTGAGCCGTTCGTTACGGCGTATTGCCCGATCGGTAGGTAATCCGGATCGTCGGAGATAAATCTCCTGACTGACTGCTGTTGTGCGGCGATCTTGGGGTCGATTCCCGGCATGATTTTTCGTTATTCGATCCCTCGGTATTGTGAACATGACAATGACAATTACATTACTTACAAAGACAATGACAATTACATTTACATTTTTGCAACGTCACCTTTCTTGACGGTGACTTGCTTTGAATTAATCGTCATCTCCAGTTGACGATTTTATGTGAAAAGTTTCGATATAAGCAGGTGACATTTTTATATTTGATTTTCTACATGTAAACTTTTGTAAAAACATTCGTAGCTTGCACTGAGGAAATCTGTAATAATGGAAACGCTTGTGGGGAACGAAAGTTTTTTCTAAATTTTAATTATTTTCCCAAACTGATCGAGTCGTGATTTAAAGTAAGGGTTTGTTTCGTTTACAGAACAACGTGAAGTTTTTGAAGAGTCTGCTCTTTTTTTTATTTTTTTGCTTCTGTGTTAGTCTTGCCAATTCACTTGGGATTTTATCGTTTTTGTTTGAAGACTGTCTCGTCGCACAAGTCCGAAAGCTCGCAGGACTAATTAATTTGGAAACCTCTGGGTTGATCCAATCAGAAATTAATCCTGTGACGCTTCCCCGACAACCACGGGTTTAACAATCCATGCCCCAACACGGGTTTAACCTCACACAATGCGACGTACAAGACGGTCTTGTGCCGGCATTAGTGGAGGTGTCTGTTTCGCTCATTCGGATTCTGCGCGCAACCAATAGGCTTATGTGTCTGTTGTGCACTTCATTGTATATTGCATGAGCGTCGTCACGTTGACGCTTGTATCATAAACACGCGATTGTTTGTATGGAAGTGAAAGGAGGGGGGGGGGTAAGCGAGACAGCTCATAAAAACGACATGTGTCACGTGATTAAATTAATTCTTTTTCGAAGGATCATTCGAAAGTTAGAGAGACTAAATACAAATTTTAACATAGGTTAGCAGTCATCTATTTTTATAGATCATTTGTTTAGATACGTTTTCTGCAAACTAAGTTTATTGTGCATGGGCATGCATCCATAGTTTGAATTCCGGAGAAAATTTTCACATGGTTAAAGAAAGGAAACGTTTATATTCAATATATCATTGGTTTGTAGCAATATTTTCATCCATTGAAAAACGCCTGAGAAAGTTTGAAAATTTTTAGACAGCAATCGTTTATATCCTTTTTTTCTTATTTTGAATAATTAAATCGTTTATATTATTGTTTCGTAGCATCATTGAAAAACTTCGGAGAAAACTTGCGAATTATTGATTTGTAGACAGCAATCGTTTATATCCTTGATTTTTATTTGAATATAAGTATATTGTTAAATCAATCAATCAAACATTGCGATGGACTAAACCTGATCATCATACGAACAATAATTTTGTATCGGGCGGTAAAACGATTTGAACAACTTTTCCTTTCAAAACATTTATCAATTTCCTAATAATCCATTAGTACAGCCTAATACCTCGCGATGGATCCTATAGTGTCTAATCAACTTGAGTTGTGCATTTTACGTGTGACGAAACATAATGGCAACAAAGTGATTACTAGGCGTAGAAACAATCACTTAATTGGATATGCGCAACGCTATAGCGTCTATGCATATTTTGGACTGCACTCTCTCTTTTTGGCTACGCAGCCAGGCTTCGCTAGTGAACCGACCGAAAAACTTCTCACGTGATATTCTCCACGTGAATTTCGCCTCTGCCAATAATAAGAGGACAATGGCCACATAACACGAACACACACGAGCCATTATACATGCGCTGGGATGATGCCAGATAGGAAATGAATGCATGTACGCAAAATAAAGGGATTCTTCTCGTGTATGTGAAGCTAGACAGACAGGTAGGCTTATTGTACAAGCTTGTATATGCACTGTATATTCCTGATTTGAACTGTAGCGCTGCTGCATTTGCTGCCTGTGTTTACGTGCTCGTCAAACGCAATGCAACGTAAATTTCAGTATCTCATCAACCTGTAACAGGTTATGCAAAAAAAAAAAAAAATTATGTGTTAGTTTGTTATCTATTGTCTATAGGGGGGATAGTAGTTTTATAGGGGATATTCTTCTTCGCAGTGTATTGGTCAATTTTTGAATACGTAGAATATACTAATTTGTGATAGAAAAATTATAGACAACAAATGACCACAAGCAGGGCCTTAACATCAAATGTGTCTTCTCGGAGCGCACCGAGG
>JAUJYS010001306.1:0-17897 GCA_033995665.1 Melogona broelemanni | reverse complement strand
GGCAATGAGTTGCAGCGGCGGCAACCCGACGTTCCGGAGCGAGGTGGCGGGTAATGAACAGAGATATACGGTAATTTTTTTTTAATGAAAATACGTACCATCTCCTATACATCATGTACAAAAAAATAGTTGATAACGAACGTCAAAAGCAACATTACAGGTGTCGTCAATCGACTCCTAGTTGTCACTTTGACAGCTCAATTTTTGATTCACCCAGGATATATTTTCATGCAGCTTATCATTTGCAATACGACTGAACTAAAACGATTGGCAATTGTAACATCCACCAACAAAGATTGTATAAAATAGAAATAATTTGTATTATTCCCGTTCTTAAAATAAGGGATAAAATTATATCAACGCACTGATGATACAAATGTCATACTTTGTTTACAGTGTACGTGAACGCTGACAAGTTCTGCAATTATTTTTTTTTTTTTTAACTTACCAGCTTCTGAAGCTTGCCCAACTCCTCGGGAATCCAATCCAAATTTGTCCGATTCAGTTTCAACCATCGAAGGCCGGTCATTTCACCAACAGCCTTTGGAAAAAGATCCTCCTAAACAATCAAATCAATGACAACATTATTAGCTGAAACGTTGTAAATATGCTAACAATAATAGAAAATAGGCGAAATCTATCCATATGATGATCACGTACAAGGTGGAAATGAGGAAATTCAGTTATCGTCACTTGGCGCTCAAAAGCGCTGCGGCACCGATTGAAACAATTGCCATCTACGAGTACCTCATATTAATAGTTGCCATATTTTTCGCTCATTTATTTGAGGGTACCATTCAGGATTTCATAGACCTAGTTCTTGTTTCTGTTACGTTATTGCAATGCGTAGCTTCCGGAAACAAGTGCCGAAGCGAATCATATTTACCCACGCCCCTTCTTCAGGGTAGCGTAAACGTATGGCGAGATATTGACACTTCTATTCTTTGTCCTGGCAAAGGCTCAACGTTGGCAATATCATGAATTGCTGGAGTATGCAACGCAACACAGTACAAGGATCTAATCGATGTCGAGATCCAGCTTACCTGAAAGTTGTTCCTGGAATAGTCGATTCCACGAACGAAAGGCAAAACTCCTGTCGAAGCCATCTTGTAGGCCTATGGCCTAGACTTTAGGTTTGGTGGTCCGGCTGGTGCCCACTGAAATGCCTTTAGCGCACTCTCTCTATCGAAGGAACAGCAATCCACTGACGAGGGTTTCGCGTAATATAATTTGCCTGTCTCTACGCGGAATACGCTAGTAATACTTGCCACATTTTCAAGTTAATTTTATGCAAATGAAAGTCTTCTCTCTCGCCCACTATCGCCATTAAAAAAAGTCGTCTGCTTTGTGCCATAGATCAAGAAAGATTAGATACCAGCAGCTATAGAACTTTCTCGGCATCCATCTGAAGCAAATTTCAAACATGATCAATGTATTACGCAATTAATATTAAACCGCGGAACTAGTGAATATTCTTAAAAACATTTAAATTGAAAATGCATTAGGTTTTACCATGTTTGCATTAAATTGGAATAAAAAGAAACAATGAGCATCACTGTCCTTTAGTATACCTGTGAATATCGCTGACAATTCCACCACCGAGTGACCGCGATGTGGGGAAATGTGGATCAGAATTTCTATTTTTGTCCTGAGTAAAATGGGTCAACCCATTGCCCTCCAAGCTAAAATGCTCAATTATGCAAATTCTGCGGATGCGCATGCAACTCAACTTTAATTATGCGTGCAACTACATCACATCAATGGCGTGACATAAACCTATTTTCCAAAAAAAATCCACGTTAAATTATTTGCAAGTTTGGAATCTCCAAAATAATTCAGAACACTTCATATGAACATAAGTAGTAAAAGTATCTACCACGCATGACTAACCAACGTTTTAAGTTTAGTACGTAAAGTGGACAATGTACAAATGAATAAAATGTCGTCTAAGATGAAAAATTGATAAAAGGGTTGAAACCCAGGACAAGACTTGGGTGAAGACGACGTTTGAGTTGGCGGGACTGAAAAAAATGCGTAGGGTTCGTCTTATTTTATGCTTTACGCATTTTTTTTAGTCCCGCCAACTCAAACGTCGTCTTCACCCCAGTCTTGTCCTGGGTTTCAACCCTTGTATCAATACTTCATATGAAAATAGAACATGAAGAGATATTAATTATTTTTTTAAAGGCAGAGCTCTCACGAATTTCAAAAGCAACTAAGTTTTAATGTCGATCATAATACAATAGAAGAAAATTAACAAATCACAAATAAGAAAAAAAATCGGTAAACTAGTAAAATAGCAGGCTCCATCGCAAGAAGAAATAATTTGCGAAAATTCTGTTTACATCGGGTTTTTCATATTTTTTGGTTGGCCAGGCAGTTGTCCGGAAACGCAGTGTGAACATGCACGAACGAGCATGTATGAAACAACACATAAAACACGAAAAAAGTTTGACAAACAATATCTGCTGCTACTGCAAATAAAAAAAATAATAATAAAAGAACAAAAAAAAAATGTGGTGCAAGCAGATCAAACAATAAATTGGTTATCTCAAAATGTCGAACAAGTATTTGTGCGCGTGGCATTCGGTGTTCTATCGCAGTCAAGCTTTGCACCCATACACCCAATCCAATCACCACAGCAAACTGAAATACATTTCAGTACAATTTGCGCTCACAATTTAAGCAAGCACAAGTTTCCATATTAAAAAAAAATGCTTTTCATTTACTTCTACGACTCATTAATAAAATAAAATTGAAGTTGAGGGAATTTCCAAAAAGTTAGCTTGGCTAACGCCGTACCATTAAGCTGACTGAAAGCAATGCGTGTTAAACAATTCACTGATACTAGTAAATTCAGTTCAACACTGAAATGCACCAATTATTTGTGTCACATTTGTATCCTCTCAATTGAGCTGACAATATCACAAACAATGTAAATCAAACTTTATCAGAGATTTAGAGTTCTTGGTCGCCATAAAATCTCGAAAGTTTGAAAATGAAAATATAATTTAAATATTACCTGATTACCAAATTTATTTACACAAGTTCATCAGCTAAAATAATTGGCTGCTGTACAAGTTAAGTGATATCGCTTTGTTCCGAAATTAGAATAACATATTCGTAACAAAAAATAGTTCGCGCGGTATTTTGGCATACCTCTAGAATGCAGAGAACAGGGTTGGGTTCGTTCCTTTTGAAAAGGAACCAGTTCACGTTCCCGTTCCTCAAAAATAAAAAAGGAACCTAAGCGTTCCTCCGTTCCTCAAAAAAGTAACCAGTTCCTAGGAACGGGAACTTTCCGTTCCGTTCCTACCCAACACTGGCAGAGACCAATGCGTAAATGTCATAGAAATTATTGCCAGACAAGTTCGTGCTTCCTTAAATTTCGTTAACGCAAGACTCCTAACAAAAACAGAAAAAAATTAACGAATACAGTCCTACAAAAGAAAAGATCGACGAACTAATTTTATTTTTTTTAAATCAACTCAAACTGAGAGTAGATTTTTATTCCATTTCCTTTAAAATCACACAACAATTATAAATCCATGATTTGAAGGACTGCATAATTAAAAATAAAACAAAAAAAAACTTCGACGTTATACAAAACGCACAAAATCGGTTTGGAGAAAGTCATTTTCAAGTTTTTCAAGTCACATATCTTAATCCCAAAATTAAAAAAAAAAATCGCAATAATAAATGGAGAAAAAAAATCATTTCGCACGGGTCATATAAATTTAGAAAGTGGACTATTTCACATAAAAGCAACCCTACATTCATACATAGTACCACGCAGCCAATTTCTCGCAACGCACCAAGAGGTGCATAAACGCATTTCCAAAATATATCTGGCTAGCATTTTTTTACACAGCGCTCCCAAGCGGCAAGCACATTACATATTTTACGTAACCCGCAGTCGCTTCGGACTTCGTTCCGCCTCCTCGTCGTCCGCAGCCTCCGCTGGCGCATCCGAATCGTCCTCGGCGGGCTCGTGCTTTCGTTTGCCGTCGAACGAACTTCCCTCACTACTGTCCAGATTGGTGGCGGTCGCGGACGAAGCGGCGCCGTGGGCGTCGCAAGGGCTGACCCGCGCGCACAACAGCCAATCCAAATTGTTCCTCAGGAACGTCTGGAGTCCCGGCGGTAGACTGAGCGCGTCCAGCACGCAGCGCTCGTTCGGAATCAGTTCCCTGATTTTGGCGCAGCACAGAAACTGCAGCGACGAGCGGAACGAGCGCGACTTGATGACGCGCATCCCGCTTCGAGCGGCCGTGGACGCCACCATGGGATACAGCACTTTTCCCTGTAAGCCTTTGTATGCGATACCTGGAATAAGGGAAATTAATCAATACAAAATATAGTTATTCGTTGAAATACAATCTAAATTATAAATTCCAATAAAATTGTTATGATAAAATCTAGGAGATCATTTTTTTTAGATAAACTTTAAATTCGGCATTCACATTCCATGCCTCTCACATATTGCCAGTGACCGATTCGAGGGGTATAAATCCTGCAGTGATATTAAAAATAAAAAAACTGTAACTGATGAGTATAATTGCCTTTGTATCGGGCATTTAAAACAAATGAAACTTTATTTGTTAGTGGAGAACTTCTCCACACTTCAAAAGTGCAGGGAATGGCAGATTATCTGACGTTTATGTTATTCTCGTGCAGTCAAATTAGAACGTCATACAGTTCAAACTGTATGTGAGAAGTGCGATGCAAAAACTTCACCGTGGGCGAAGAACTCCAGAAACAATAACTTATGACTTCAAAAAGATCGAGTTAGGCCAATAAAATTGGATCAATTCCATAAAACGTGCCTTCAAAAATCTTGTATTTGTAATAGGCGAAAATTATATTTCCAAACAAGCGTAATGCATAAACGTAATAAACGTAACGCGAATATGCCAAAATAACTGATGAAACAAGCGAAAACAACGAAACGTAGTCACGAATAAAATTAATCACGAATGAAACAAACAGCAAAGCACCACGTGCATCTAAAATGTACATTACTGAAACTGTACAAATTTTTATCGCATAAATATTTAAAAAATATCTTTAAATTTATAAAAGCGAAACAATTTAAACTCAATGCTGTGCGAATTTTGATGGCATAAATATTAAAAAACATACTTTTAGATTTTAAAGAGAAACAAACGTCAACTCAAACGACACAATACACACTGTTACGCTATAATTAAAAAATAGAATATTCAGAAACAGAGATAATTTGGGTATACTGCTATCATGTTTACCAAGTGGTTGTCTGTTGTTGAAGAAAGCGACCGTTCCTCGCCACATGTCCAAGTGAACGCCAATAATGCTTCCCTGCTCAAACTTGGACGAATAACCTCTGGCGCGTCCCTTATGATGCACGTTGCCGTAATATGAGAAACCCCAGCTCTCGTTGTCGTAGCCCAGCAGGCTTCCGAATATGTGACGAAATTTATCCAAGTCCATCTCGCTGGTTCCCACGCCGACCATCTAGGAGAGTCAAATAACAGTTCAATACACACAATCAAAGAGAAACAATCCCACCACAGATCCAATATAGAAAACTATCACATGACACTCAATTTAACAAGGAAATAATTATTATTTTAAATTGAAGAGGATCATACGTGCCAAATATTAATCCTCCTCCTCCATAAAAAAGTCAAAGGTTAGAAAATAAAAAGGATTGATCGATAAAAACTAATATTTGCTAAATTATTATTATTTTTGTTAATTAAAACTTTTATTCACACTGTATTGAATTATGGAACTATCTATTCCAAATTTATCATAATTACCATGTCGGTTCCATAAACGGGCGACGTCATTTTCACCTCCCAATAATACTGACTGACAGTCATAGGTTGATTGCCTCGGACAGCGGCGGTACCACAACTGTATTCGGTGTGAAATTTGACTTCACGATCGTCGTTGGACAGCACAGCTGCCGTAGACTTTGACGCACGGTCCCACGTCCATTCAAAGTCTGCAAGGTTAGAAGATGTAAGCGTCTTAAATATTTTGGCTAGCAATGCTACGTTCTCCAATTTATCCATTAGAAGAGAAAAAACAAGCAGTATTTTATACATTTTGAAATGTAGTTCTGATCCTTTCGCAACAATTATTTTTTCGATTTGTTAAAAATAAAGAATATCCTTCGTTACTTCATGTGTTCCAATAAATTTGTTACATTCTTCCTAACCTATTGTACCGTATATTGTATGATATAACACGGGAAAAATTTTAGTTCGAATTTTGAGTTCACATAAATCAAGTCATATCTAAAATGAGTCCTGTAGGGGGTGAGTGCTCCCTGAGAACGCAGGTGGGTCCTTGACGGCATGTCAATATCGTTTCACTGACTCTGGGACATTTGGGACACATATATTTTTTCGTTGACGGAACATGAACTGTACGCGTAAGTGCGCTTAAAATTTCGACTCAGGAATGTGTTAGAAACTTAGATTTGACCCCATTTCTTCAATTCTCGACAAATAGCCCTGGGTACGTAATTAACCCAACATGGCGGACCATGCGTCGCCACTTGATAACTTTGCCAACTAATAAAATACGCCCACATATCTTAAATTATATTTGTTAACTATCTAGTTGTGAATGGTTGGTTTTATCGTACCAGTCTCGTCCTCTCCACATTTACAGATGGCATTATTGACGCCGAACCCGTTGAACTGTACGCAAGTACAGATGGCGTGACATCGGTCGCCCGGGGCGCCAGCCACCGCCGTGGCTGCTCGTTGCAGGTGGGGGTCCAGCCGACGATTCGGGTAGGAACGCAGGCTGAACACGTAGGACCGTTCGTGCAGGATCGAATTGAAATCGACTCTCTGCTCCTCCTCGTCCGAATCATCGTCACTGCTGGAGCTGGCTTGTCCCAAGTGCGACGCCAAACTTCGACGCGTCGACCTTCTTCGCTCGCCCGATGTGCTACCGCTGCCCTCGGCCGATTCGTCGTCGGACACCATACTGTTGCGCCTGAATTGGGCAACCACAAACTCGGTAGATGTTTCCCCCGCAAACTTTTCTCAGAACCGACGGGCTAATTTGTTAATTTCGAATGAAACGTTAATTTACGATACGATTCACACACACATCACACAATAGGATGAAACAAGATGGCGGCTTTTATGTCGTACACATGTGCAGCCTGACCTCAGTCGAACTCGGTGCGTTTAGTTTCTGTCAATATTATTTCTAGCGCAATGCAAATCTTTTTTGTATTGAACATAGCGCCAATCCGCACCCACAATTTCTCCGGACCAAATTTTCATTCATGATTCATGTGACCATGGTGTGCAATCATTTTGCAATGTACATATACTTGAACTCTGTTCACAATCAAGAATCGTAAATAAAGCTCTTAATTTTAATGCAGGTAACGCGGAAAATTTGAACGTCACCCTAACACAATTTTTATAAAATAAACAGCTACGAATGTTTATGAAATTTTTATACTCCGAGATTTTCACGTAACAAATATGAAGTCAAACGTGTCGCATAGCTGTGATGTAATAACCAAATTATTTTTCTGCTGAACACTAATTTGCGGCGGCTTTAAATTACAAGACGGCTTGATAGTACAAATAATTTTCCCCTAATTTTACCAATTTTAAAAATGATCACGAATAAAACTAAAACAAAAAATTTCTTCAGACATCAACAACTTTATTACACACTAATTGTTTTAAAAATATTAAAACCACTTTGCGCGGTGCTCACAATCGTTCCTGGAATCTGTAAAATTAAAGAAAAAAATAATAATTATTTTACGTATAAATAACACTACCTGAAACTATTACATTGTTAAAAAATGCGGTTTTTTCACACGGTGCACATAAGGTAAATCGCCGAGCCGGAACGATGTAGACGAACGAGATTGCAAAATAAGTTGAACCGTCTCAGATGACTTCGGTCGCGAACTAGTTCTACGGTCAAAATATTTTTTTACCGCGTCGCGGCGTTCAACTGACCATTCTTGGAGTTCCAAGAATGTAAATATCGCGTCTCCTAACACCAAAGTTACGTGATTTTGTCATTTTGCAATTTATTTTGCAATCTCGTTCGTCTACATCGTTCCGGCTCGGCGATTTACCTTATGTGCACCGTGTGACTTTATTTTGTGTTGTGCTCATTTACTTCTTATTTTATCTAAGACGAACATTGGATTACTGCAGAGATAGAGTGTTCTGTCTCTACAACTTATTTTACCTAGAGAGTTAATTGGCATATTACATAGGAGGTTTGTCATTGCCTTACCCCGCGCACATAATACGAGCCAATACAACGATCGACTAGACCGGGAATCGAACTCATATCCACTGGTTGACGAGTGAGCACACTCACCACTTGGCCAGATCGGATGTACTAACGTGATTAAATTATTTGCAATTAAACGATGGTGGTTTAAAAATGAATACACGCCGAGACAGATGTGCAATTAATTTAGAAAAACTGAATAAATGTCAATACTAACGTAAACTCAGTGTTATACAAGTCTGATAGTTAAGATGGTTTTAATCTGTCTGGTACAGGGAAACAAACATAAGCTTTCTGATGAACGCCTTCTTATTCACCAACGAAGCCAGCACAGCAAAAAAGCTCGTGCAACCTGGCAGATTGAAAGTGTCAAACTATCGGATTTTAAAATTAAAGTAAATAAACATTCGTAGCTGTTTATTTTATCGGATTTTATATCAGTGATTTTATTTTCATTTATTAGGTTTTTTTTTCTCAGTTTACCTGAAATAAGTTATTTTTGATGATTATTGTATCTTTTGATAAATACTTTGAACTTTACCGTTCGTTTAGTATACTGAAGGTTGTAACTCTCGGTAAACTTTCGCAGACATGCAAAATTTTGTGATTAGGAAACATGGGCCAAAATACTTGTTTGTTTGTTTTTTCTACGAGAACCAGAGTTTTAAGATTTAACGTTTTCGTGAGCATTTATAAAAGCGAAATTGCATCTACAGGTCTCATGAACATGACACTGTTTTTTTAGACCTGCACTTTTCTCATTTTAGTAGCCTTTGCATTTTCTGTCTTCTGTTTTAGATTTTGTTAGCAGAAGAATGGGCTTGGCGACACCCCATTTTCTTTATTTCGCTTCTTTTTTTTTTTTCGTTAAACATTGACGAATGCGAGCTCTCTTAAACTCTGCGGTTCGTAAAAACCTCACCGTGATTTAGTGGGCGGGTAATTCAAGCGTACCGCTAACGTATGTCTCTTCTTGGAAATGGACAAATCAATTGACCAATGTCCGAGTCTGATGTTGCTATTGGCATTTGTACACGTACACGGTTGGCTTGACAAAAAATGCATGGCATTCTACAAAAAGTATCCATGTGAGAGGAGTGTACATGTGTCATTACGGAATAAAGTGTATCTTCAACTCCAATATTCTACCACTTTAAAAATAAATAATGAAACTGATTTTTGTAACAAAAATAAAAGGTTTCCACATTTTAATGTAATCATTACACTACCCTTGACTATGGACTACATGTATATTTACTTTACTGTAGTACTTGCTATTTACAATATTTAAAAAATTATAACATAACATTTATATTTCCTACATTTGTTTTACAGTAATATAGTTAATGAAGAAAAGTAATTATAGCAGTAATTAATTAAAAATCAACCGATTGAGCCAATTAAACCTTACCGGAAAATATAACAATAATACTAAAAAACATTTCATTTGTGATTGAACATTAAAAACTCAATTGAAAAGTGGTACACAACTGAGATAATTGCTATTATTACACAGACATCCATATGTCTTGTATTACGTAGAACAAATTCAATTACATAGCGCAATCTAGCAATTACTGTATACAGCAGCAAGTCGTTTCTCACATCATCGACTAAGTGTTGCCCTCATTAAGATTGCCATAATTGGTGTAAATTAATTAGCGGTGTGCCCAGCAAGGCGATCGGAATTTCTCCTAGCTCGGGACGAACCCAACTTCCCCCATCCCCCGTAATTGGACAATTGCTGCCGCGCGGAGATGGGAGGAAGGCGGACGAAAATGAGCAATCGGCGGGGGCGAAAAACCATTTGCATGACAATCAGCAGAAAACACACTGACGAGGCTCGCAGACTTCCACCAACAAAGTTTGGTCGGCCCGGCTCAACAGACATTGATTTGCGGCAACTACATCGCGTTGTCACCCCCGGAACGGGTGACGGTGGTCGCGTGAGACATTGACACCAATCTTTTCCGCCGTCAAGTCGATTTCTTGCCGGCTCTTCGAGCGCGTAAGCTGCGACGCGCGGTTATTCGAGCTGACGACTTTTGGCGTCATAGGGTTTGGTCGACCAAACAGTTCCCACTCGTTTACAAACACACGCACGCTAAGATCAGGGGACCCGGCTGATGGAGGAGCAAACCGGAGATGGTTTTGGGGGCGGTTAGTAGGAGAGACCGGGGAGAGAGATTCACAGATCAATTAACCGTTCCCAGTGACGCAGCCAAGCGAATTCAAGCAATTTGATTCTGTCTGGATCTGAACGGCACTGTTGGATATGCTTCCGCTCGCTTCTCTTCATCCAATCCGCCCTTCTTTCTTCCCCACCCATCGCCGACTGAGCTGATGGTTCCGTTTGTTACCAACTCGGTGGCTCGGATTCTCGGATCTTCCTTTATTTATCTCTGCTTGCTGTTTCCTCTCCCTCGCCTTGCCCGCTGCTTTTCCTCTTTGCGCTTCTCTTATGTTTATTTTTGTTGTGTGCCCGAGCTTTTATTCCCGTGTGCCATCAGGAAGCCTCACCTTGTGTTGGTCGCCATTATTTAGGTGAGTTGTACACGATTCGACCACGAATGATCACAAGCATTTCCCTAAACATCATTCGTGAAGCAGATCTACCTACAGTGATAAAATGTCGTCAGGAATGACAGGACATTCTGGGGCTAAGACGATTGACTGACAAAGTACAATATCGTATTGTTCTGCGAACGAAATTACACCAGCTTGTTTTCCCGATACTCGCGAATACACACCCTATTATTCATATTTAGACTTCGATGGAGTAACTGCCAGGTTATAGCATTATGGCAATATGTGGGAATAAATGAGATTGAACTGTTTCTTAAGGATGATACCCCCCCAGGGGGCGACTTGGTCATTTGGAATTTGGCCTAATCTAGGCTATTGACTTAGGTAGGAATCTTTAACATGTACCTGACAACGTACAGGCACGGCTCTCGGCTTTACTTCTATTCTTAAGAAAGGTAGGAATTTTTCTTGCCCGAAAATTTCGGGAGGTATCGGCTGGGATCCGAAACGTGACCACGGTGCTTAGTAGGCGGCAAACGTTCACCACTACACCACCACTACACCACCAAGAGACCTCCAATTATCGAAATGATAGCGTGACCGTGGCCAGTAGTAAATTGAATCAATGACCGTGGCGGGGTCAAGGATTCATTTATTTATTAGTGGGGACATGAATTTTTAAATTCTGATTCACTATCAATGTGGCTGATGCAAAATCGCTCCACCAAATTGTAAATGTCGCTCTAATTCAATTTTTCGACATGCACCGCGGCGTGCATAAATGTGTGTTTCAACATAATTGAATGAATGAATATAACATGAGTAACATGCCTGGCTGAACACAATGAATGATTTTTAATGGCTGTAAATGCTTTTATTTTATTTGATGGTAGATTGTGTTTACTGCTTTAGTTTGCCGCGAAACAACAACACAAATTACCATCCAACCATATGTATTGCCCAGTATTTTTTCAGTGCAGGACATTTTGTAGTATAAACAGAAAAAGAGCCCGGATTCGCCCGGAATAAGGGGAAGGGATTTATTACAAAATAGAGAAATCTTGACCCTCACCCCGGAAACCGCCTGGGAAAATGTACCATGACGACACAGTGTGGCCTTCAGTTAAAAAGGGTTATAACTATTCAAATCGGAAGTCACGATATTATCGATAGTACTAGCGATACCATGATTACCATTCAATTAGTTTCAACAGTTTGATCATAGATGTCGCCATCTGTTCGGACTGGAGGTAAATGACTGCTGCCGACGGACGCACAGACACACGAAACACCCCTTCTTTAAAATATAGTATAGATTCATTAAAATTTGAGAATGCATTGATCAAACAATGAATTATCGTTTTTTATCTTTGATTTATCGTTTTTTTTTATACGATATTTTGTTGCGCGCATCAAATAAAAGATTGCGATTGCGGTATATGTAATACTGCAGTAAAGCGAATTATTTTTATTGATTTGTTGTTCTTTCCAACGCCGTTCCTACACATACACAGCGCTGTCTATTTCGTCTCGGTATATTTTTTTTGCGAGTTGATGGTTCGTATAGATTTGAAGTCTATATCTCGACCGATCGTTCGATCGGTCCATCATTCGTACGAGTGTGTATTTGTGCGAACTCGGTTATGTGCAAAACGAGGCTCGCTCGGCACTTAGAAGCCCGCGCGTTTCAGGATTCCCTCCCTACCTCTCTCCCTCTTTCTCTCTCTGAGGATTCTTGTTTGTTCTCTCTCGTCCACGGTACGATATATACGGCCACGGCAGCGTAGACGGGACTCAAATTTGTCTCCAGAGAAATGTGGCGTACGCCTCGGTCAGATAAAGCGTTTTTTTTTTTTTTGAAAAACGCAGAGCGCTCACTATTGGCTTAGTGGATTCTATGTTTTTCCTCCCCCTCCCCTTCCCTCCCCGCTCCACCACCACCACCTATAGACTCGTGTATGTGCGCGGTGATCCAAAACTGCGCGGGGGGGTAGAGCAGAGTACCCTGTGGAGGCCTCAGACTCTAATGCGATGTTTGGACGGAGAAACTGTCTTGTGCGGTCACCGAGAAATCGCGATTTAGTTTCTCCCCACGGTGTGTGTGTGTGTGTGGTGGGTAAAACAAAAATAACATAGACTTGACTTTTACCTGGAGTGTCTGTGTTACTGGGACACGCCAAATGATATCAGAAGAGGTATTCTTTTGAGTGCTTGTCTGATTCTAATAACAGTGCAGCTATTGCTTTGTATGGTAATGAAGGAAATTTTTAGGAGCTGTTTACATATCATTAATTTCTCATGTGGATATCTTTTGAACGATTTGGTAAGGTATTCAAGTTTATCCTGGGATTCGAATTCATTATGGTATCACCCAGTTCTTGGTGATTACAATTACCTGTACTTTGTTCAAATTCTGGTTAAAAATTAATTAATCAAAACAAATTTTTTTTTCTCGATCACTGAAGTAAATAACACTACAGGAGGTTATTGTACCCCTCGCGTCGTTGCGGCGATATATGAGGGGCACATTCCAGTACCACAGAATCGAATAAACGAAAGCCTGCGCCGGGAATCGAACCCGGGACCACCCGCTTTGTAGTCTATGACCATATCCACTAATTAAATGTTAATTAATTGAATGTTAACCATGTGCGGTATTTTTTTTCGGGTTATGCACCAAGCTCGTTTTAGTTTAATCAGGAAATGCATATAACAAAAATACTAAAATTAGTTTTTTTAAAACTATTGCGCTTTTTAAACACGCATTTAATTTTAATTCCGATAGTAATAGAGTAACCGTGTAATCACATAATTTGTTTCGCATTGTTTATGCTTTCACATAAGCACTAGCACATTTTGCATTGAAAGTGGCAGCTCTAAATGCAAAACAGTCTTCTCATATTCGTGACAAAAGATAATAAGATTTATATCTGTTTTTAGAGTAGCCCATAATTGACGCCTGCTGCCATTTTTTGATCAACGCCAGTATTTTTCTGTGTGTATATAGTTATTACGAGCATTCTGAATATTTCGATTAAAGCGTTTCCGCCGTAATGGTCGCATTTCCTATATAGCGCACGTCGTAATAAAATATTTGCGCGAGATTACATTTTATTGGATTTTTCTTCCTCTAGTTTTGAAGCGTGATGTGCACTGTATCCTACAACTCTGATGGTCTACCTGTACGTTAATACTGTATGTTATGATTGAAGCGCATATTGTTTAACTTAAAAAAAAAAATAAACACGATGTCTATAAATTCAATTATTATTTAAATGTAAAATGTCGTTAGCATTCGCCAATCGATATTTTTGATTAAAAAAACCTACGAGTACAGCAATAATGGTGTATTGCCATGTGTAAAAATGTTATGAGTTCATGAATTCCGATAAAGTTTTAATGTCAATTTCATTGTTGCTAATTTTTATGCATTTTAATCATTGACAAACAAATACCAGATTACATCTTAATTTAATATTATTGTATTGCTTATTTCAAACTGTTTAATACGATCTGGCCTAGTAGTGAGCGTGCTCGCTCGCCGACCAGCTGATCTGTGTTCGATTCCCGGTGTAGTCGATCGTTGGATTGGCTCATGGTACTGCGTAGGGGGGAAGGCAATGGTAAATCACATCTGTATTCTGCCAAGAAATGTCAGAGGGCTCATGCTCCCTGAAGTCACCAGTTGTCAGGGGATTGAGGATCGGGGTCAGAAGACGACACGAGGGACACAAAAAAATAAAAATTTCAAACTACTTATTTGCGGTAGCAAGCGATATTTCCCTGTAGTTTAATCCGAAAAATAAGTGCGAGTTGCCAAAACGAAAATAAGTACTTCAACGTAATAAAATAGCGCGATGCTTAATTTGCTATACAAGTATGCATGAAATTGCTTTATGTGAGAACTAAACAAAACCCTGCACCTGGTATGTACAGTACAAGCACATACAAAAGCAACAATAAATATTGCCTAATTTTTGCGTTCGCAGTGGTTATCGTCCGTAAAGCGTGTAAAAATAATTGTTAGGAAACAGTGTGCAACTGCGCCAAGCGAGTGAAATATATGTCTGGCGTAACTGGTCTGTGTTGGGGACAGCGATAAATTGCCACTGTTTTGCAAACACACGTAAATTTGACTGTTGTTTTACCCTTTCGAAGAACTATGCAGTTGAGCCATATGTTAATTTTACAATGTATTGATTATTTTGTGGTACAGACAAACACATAAATTGTAGAAATATGTGAATAAATTTTACGTCGCACCACAAAATTAAAAATTACCATCATATTTAAACATTAATATTAATTTTACTTATGAATACAGAACGATATATTTATTATAACCATTATTAAATAATAAATTATTTAGGTTGAAGCTTATGAGCAAGCGAAAAAATCACAAGCATACGATGAATATAAATTAAATCGCTGAACCGGAACGAACTCGTAAATTTGATTTTCAAAACGCGATCATTTTACATATTTTATTGCACTTTCGTTCATCTGCATCGTTCCAGTTCGGCTTTTTAAATTATGCGCAGTTATGTGATTTTAATTTTTTTTCGTGCTTATATAACCTCGTTTGTACCATATATGTGCATTTAAATAAATTATTCAAACAATTTTTTTTTTCCATAATGAACTCAATAATGAAATCAATAAAATTGAACAATTAATTCAATTTCCCGTATGTAGGTGGAAAACATTATTCATTTTTGTTTTGAATTGATCAAATAATCCCTAGTAACTTTCCGTCGTAGACGCCATTCTTATCAACCTTTGCTTCGAAAATAAAATATTAAAAAAATTAACTTACATATACAGTGATGTAGTCAACTGTTTCCGTTAGAAACTGATAAACCTTTTTCGAAGCGCGATAAAAGAAATTTAAAATAACTAATTCTGAATAAAGTCAAACTAGCGCTTAAGCCTGTCAGTGGACAGGCAGCACTTTCGCAGGCGCTTTATTCGATTATATATATTTATTATTATTAAAATCACCGTAGTGCTAATCATTACAGGATTACTGCACCCTCGTGTCTCTATGAGGGGCAGGGAAGGGAAGGGGAATGGCAGCTGGTATAGCCAGGCTGCAAGATCCATCCCCTAAGCTCTGGACTCCCTAATGGAAGCTCAGGGGTGACACCAGTACCGCGGCTCGTCGAATTAACGAGAGCCTGCGCCGGGAATCGAATATAGCTAATATCATGACGTCACAGCGTGCCATTCGTATCACAGTGGCGTTATAGCTGCGCATTTAATATTTTGCGCTCACAAATATCGGAAACTCTGTTTTATTAAATAGGTTATCTTTAAAATAATTTAACTTATGAGTTTTACTTTTGTGACTGTATGTTGTTACAAAAATGCTAATTAGAATAGGCCAGTGGTACATAAAGTAGCTGTCACTGCATTAGTTTACATGTACCGTGCATCATAACGTTTGACCGCAGTTTTACCACTATATCCTGCAAGTGCCAGTTGCTGTGCACCGACTATGGTCAGGTAAGCGAGCAGCGCCGGTTAGAGCGGTCTATTCCTGTGTGTGCTATTGCGTAATTATCATTATTTATGGAATACTGTGAAATAAAGGTAACGCCCATAATGAATTTGTCGTGGCACACTTTATATGCATCGCATGCCGGGGACCTCAATAGAGAAACCGTACTAGGAACCGGGCTCGCGCCACACACACACAGCTGTTGGGCCAATGCAATATTTACATGCACTGAGTAGGCGTGTACGAAGAGGCACACACAAGCGAATTTCGGCACAATTACATATGGAAATAAATGGAATGCTGGCAATTTTTTAGCGGGTTTTGTTTTTCGGCCATCATTTAGTCCGCTTGTCATTAAAGAAAATTATGCGAGGTTAAATTGGCCAGTGAAATTAACATCATTGTCGCATCCAAATGAACAAGTAGGCGTGTTAAATTAGGAACTGCACACAAAAATAAAAGCGTATTATAATTTATAATGCAATTGATTTTTTAAATTGAAAAATATTAAGTGTATTTTTGCAAAGATGCCATTTAAAAAAACTGAAATGAGTATTAATTGGTAGAATGCTCCTATAGTGATATACAGTGAATATAA
Organism: Melogona broelemanni; assembly: GCA_033995665.1. NCBI lineage: Eukaryota > Metazoa > Arthropoda > Diplopoda > Chordeumatida > Chordeumatidae > Melogona > Melogona broelemanni. The sequence goes on along the minus strand of JAUJYS010001306.1, from coordinate 996 downwards.
TCTGCGTAAGTGCTCTGCAAGCTCTTTTAATGGAAATTAATAACCAGCAGGAGCCAAAAAAGCGTTGTACTAATTGGCAACTTGAATTAAAAAAAAAATAATAATAAAAATAATGTTTCATTTTTTTTAAACCTGAAAAACATGGCAAAATTCTGCTTGGCATATAACATAAAAATATTAAATTTTGAATTTGCATCACAGACAAAAGTTGTTATAATGTTGCCAAACAATTGGATAAATTTAAATATTTTAAACTCGCTGTTATAACATACAATGGTATGCACAAAAACCAGTGAAAATAGCATTACCTTTCTTCTGATGCAAATATGTGCAGCGGATACGTTAATAGCGTTTCTTGACGTAAAACGGATACAGGTAATGCGTAGAGAGTGAGACAAAAAATGGCTGGCGATTTCAACCAGAAACGAAAAAGCGAAAATGTTGAACAAGTTGCAGAGAAAAAAAAATCTTAAAACTTTATGCTGCAAGCTCCGTTGGCATCGGCATCCCTGTTGTTACCGCCTCCTCATTCTGTATACTGTATCTATATACACGAGTCTATATACGAATAAAAACTGAATATCTCTTGAAAATCTGGACGTTCGGCGTTTAATTTCCTGTTGGGCCCAGATGAATTTTGCATGCGCCCCAGGTCGTTACCTGAACCTTCCGTCCATATAGCGGCGTTCGCGAGTTTCCGGGAAAGTGAGGAATATTCCGACTAAACGGGTCGTTCGCTACCGTCACGACGCCATCATAAAGTCGTCCGCAAAGTACCGTCAAAACCGAGTCATTGCCCGCCACCATTTCCAATTCGCTGGCAAGCAGCCGCGGCAGAGCATAACCCGCGTTCTAACTATTGCCAAATAAAAATGAAACAATGTTATAAGCGTGACCAATATTGAGGTCCGGCAAGTCCTGTGCGGCCCCCGTGGTACAGTGGCTATAATCATAGACTACAAAACGGGTGGTCCCGGGTTCGATTCCCGGCAGAAG
>JAUJYS010001305.1:0-17898 GCA_033995665.1 Melogona broelemanni | reverse complement strand
CCGTTCCTAGGAACTGGTTACTTTTTTTAGGAACGGAGGAACGCCTAGGTTCCTTTTTATTTTTGAGGAACGGGAACGGAAACTGGTTCCTTTTTAAAAGGAACGGAGGAACGCCTTGGTTCCTTTTTATTTTTGAGGAACGGGAACGGAAACTGGTTCCTTTTTTCATCGGAGTAACGGGAACGGGAACTAGTTCCTTTTTAAAAGGAACGAACCCATCACTGCCTACGTAGAAGCTATGTAATAACTAAAACAAACGAAAGACGGCAATCTTCTCATCAACCCACGTCGTCGTTGCAAGCCAACGTCCCAAGCGTCAACAGCAAAAAAGTCAGTAGCATTGATTGCACTACATAAGCACAGAACGTAAAGCGCCTGTAATGCTAACATCCTTAACCAGGCAAGTAAAAAAATAACAACGCCATCTAGTGATGATGCGAAGCGCCCAATGCATCATTTTCGGAAGTTTTAAACTCTGAAAAATATAGCAGATAAAAGAAGGCGCATGTTTTCGTAGAGGTACTACGCCTAAAAGCTTTTTTACATTTTACGCCAACAAGAGAGATAAAATCAAACGATGGCGCATCACTTTGTGGTCGAATTACACCACGAGGGCGTAATTCTGGTGACTGATATTGGAAAATTGCTCCATTTTGAAACAGTGCGCATCCATGTCTGGATAACCACAACAACAGAGTATAACGAGTATTTGATACACCATCGACATTAGGTGGCATCCTAACCACAAACACATTATGTGGAATTTCAGCCGCAAACTGCGCATCATGCTTCGCCATTTCATGGAATGAAAAGGCAAACCGTGCTCGTGCTCATAAAAAAATCACGCCCATTTTCAAGGAGCAACATGTAATACACGATATACACTGTGTGTTTCACTGCGAAATTTGGCAGACAGGTTAACGAAAGCGGAGGTCAACTGAACCGCAAATGGTGCAAGTAATTCTCTGGAATCTCAGTGCTCGTCCCTAGCCGCAGAATATGCAAATGCTCCGTAATTACATATATTAGAGAGAGAGAGAGAGAGAGAGAGAGAGCTGAGTAATTTAAACAGGCGCTATTAACGCAGAATCGTAATGGCATTGTAAAAGCACAACAGAATATCATTAAAGAATATTATTTTGTATCTATTGTATAGAGTCTCATAGAGCTCTTTGGTGTAAATGTCCGACGCTGTCGCAGAACAAATTAAAATTATCGAATTAGAATCGACCTGGGAACATGTTTATTGAAATATGTCTATTTAATGCTCCAGAGAGCTAACCGGTTTAAACACTCGTAACAAGAGATGAACTTGAAAAATATTTAAACAAAATTCTAGGCGGCTAAAACGGTCTTCATATTTATCCAAATTTAGAGGTCCAGATTTTTCCAATTAATCGTAATTCTGGAAGATACTAACGAGAGTCCTTCATCCAATGATTGACTATTGACTATCGACTCAGTGGAGACAAAATGCACATCATACGATAGGCATTTGGATTTTATAGTGTGTATTTTAGAACAGGTATTACAGGTATACAAACTTACAATTCGTGAACACTGAGTTTGACTACAGCACTGTGCCTAAAATAAGAACCAGCCCCGATCGGCTTAGCAGATAACCTGGCGCCATGTGAGCATTGCCCCGGTGAGCGCGAGTCGGGAAGTCGAAACCGCTTTCAAGGTGCAATCATAAAGCAATGACAGAGTAAACCAGTCGGCTAAATTCAATGACCCTTAATGCGGAAGATGATGGCATTTACATCTTACAAAAGTAACATTAGAAACAAGAAAAATATGGGAGACCTCATACAAATATGCTTAATATATTTTTTAATTACTTTTAATCAAATTGTTTTTTGTTTCAAAATTATCATTTCAGAATTATATTCAGAAACATTCAAACGTCATTTGAAAATGGACCAAGTTTATTTAGAAAGGCTGGTAATATAAGCTAAAAAATATTTTTTTGGCAAAAGTTCAAAGATCTGAAATATCAGTTCATCCAAATTTAGAAGTAAAAAGATGCTCCCATTTCGGAACATTTAAATTCGTTAGCAACTACGAGAAACCTAGACAGGGGAATAACCTCAAGTTTTATCAGAATTCGCCAGCGCCGTTTCCAATACTTTCCCATCATACCTCGCAACAACACACACACACTACAACTACCTCAGCGTAAACCCCCCAAAGGTAAACGGATTACTAGCTAGGTGAGAGCGAGCTATTTGCGAAAGGTGACCGCCGACGCTGCTTAAATACGACCCCAGACCGTCACAACAAATTGACTTCGCGTTACCATAAAACTACCATTAAAAACGTGGGGCGATTGCGCTCTCTCTTTCTTTCACTTCTCCACCCTCCCCCACATCATGAATACGATAAGCACAGATGAAACACGTTTTCGTGGCAATCACCGACGGAAGAAACATGTTTCTGGCAACTCCAAAAGCCCACTTCCAAATTGTGAGCATCCCAAAACGGGCATGCATACATGGTTAAAGAACGAGTGTGTTCACATGAAATGACATAGCAACCAGATGAAATGATCAGGGACTGAGCCATACTAGTTACCTGCAATAAAATATTTTAGATCAATAATCGATACATGGTTTGAACAAATACATTGCTTGATATTTTTCGAGGACCCAAAAACATAATGACATTTCCGCGGAGCCAAACGTTAAACAATCGACGGGGTGAAAGCAGGCTTAAGAGAGGAAATTGTGCACCATCATGATTTTGAATTGACTTTGCCTGCATTCAATTAACAGAGCTTCCATTTGCATTTTAATTAAATACTCTTTATTCCAAATCTCGTGTCGCTTTAACAAAGTTCAGAGAAGTCCAAACGTTTTGCATGCGACATAACCTCTTGAGACTCACATTCCAAACGAAAAATTGACAGATTATTACAAAAATTTAAAATAACAAACAATTATTAATTTTTCAACCAAAAAATAATAAAATTTAAAAATAAAAAATGACTGACAGCAGAGTTAACATTTCCTTAAAACTTCGGTGATCATAAGAAATATTATTATGAGAGATAGCCACGATCTTTGCTTCTATATGAACTTAGTATGGACACGAGAGAACAGAGTTTCTTTCCAAGTGGGGCGCGTAGGAATGGTAGGATACGATGGAGGGTCAGAGGAGGCTGATTGATAACGGGGGCTATGCGATACAATCGCGTTACACTTTTAATGCTAATGCAATATAGAACTGAAATATGACAGATTGCAGCAATAACAGTAGTCAAAATTCATTTGTCACCTTGTCGCGTTTGTTCCACGTAAGTCCCCGACAAAGTGGGCGAGCCCCGGAAAATCTAGCCAATTACGAAACATAAACCAAACCACGCGCAGTCGTCGTCCCACTATTTATGATATTTGGGCAATTCGCACGCACAGCTAGTTCCTACAATCGTTTGCTTCAGCTGGCATAAGGAGGCCATGCACTTAATAACTAGGTGGCGCACATTTCGCCATATGGTAACGGCAGTTTACTTTTGTCACCGCTAGTGGTCGTACGCGTGAACATTCATCCTTTGAATCAATATTGCACCAAATCACAAGCCAAGAGTTAGCCTGCCGAGATCGCGTGGAAATGCCCAATAATTTTCCGATCAATACAATACAATAACAATATCATACAATACCAAATTGACTCTCTGGATCGCCACCAGAGGGCACCAGCAACCGTCATTCACAGAGGCCATTCTGGTGTGCTATACGCTATCTGCCGAATCTCGCCAGCAATGATGCGTGAATTAATATCAACCTTCGATCGATACTTGAACACATCATATTGTGGATGGGGTGTCGATTGCGATTAGATTTCAGAATTTCTCGTTCAACGCCATTTTTGTCTCGTGTTGTTAGATTCGATGAAAAAAAAACGAACTATGACGACGCCAATATAGCCACACTACTCGATCGATTCGAATCCCTGCTTGAACGCGACCGAGCTCGTTTCGAATGTTATTGTTCGAGATGATAAAAAAGAGTTCCCAAAACGTCAAAATCAGGTGTAGCGAGTGGCCTTCACCACTTCACGCCGATTATTAATTTCTCGCGATCATATTCGATATCGTCAAAAATCAAACAAGCGATATCGTATCTGGCCATTCACGAGGCGTTTCGTTATCCACACACAAAAAACCCTAGAATGACGCAATAAATGGCAATGCGGAAATATCAAAAAATTTAATCGGAAAATAAATAATAATGATTAGCTTTTCGTAAAATTGTTTAAACAAAAAATCTTGTTCGTAAGCTTGACATCTCGCCCAGACATAGATAAGTAGTAAGGTGATTTATAATCGATTTTATAAAGATACTTGGGCAATAAAAAAATATATTAACTAATAAAAGAGCGTAATAATTCGTAAATAATTCGCATTTTTAAATGTGTATTTAAGGAAATAAAAATGTGTTAAAAATGTGAAGGAAATAAAAATGTGTTGAGGAAAGAAAATTTAAGATATTAATTCGCAATTTTAATTAAGATATTAATTTGAATTTTAAAGTAAGACAATAATTCGCATTCTGAATTAAGATATTAATTCGCATTTTATATTAAGATATTAACTTAAAAAAAAAACAGGTCATTAATCACCGGGCACCAGAAAATAGACGCCGTTGCAATCAGTAGTAAGTAGCGCCTCTCCAAGATGAACGCAAAACAAACTTGAGTTCCGCAGTGACGTTGACATCTGTGTTACATACATCGAGCCCAATCGCCGCAACAAGTTGGAAGACGAGGCCAGGGGAAACGCGACAAACGACCGAGTCAGTCGTGTTTTGAAATTGAAATAAATCGCGACCAGTCTTACTTAATTGGCGCAGCCTTTTCAGCAACTTCGTAATCGAATTTCGTTGTTGCACACACATGCTGCATCGTCCGATCTTAAAAGTGCATTTCGTCGAAGAAACAGTGAATCCGTAAGACTAGATGGCGTTTGTGAATTTCCCTCGCTATCGGCGATCACACAGGGTGACCGACAAGAATAAATACTCGTACATCTTCCACGCCAATCGCAATTTTTTGCTTCACTCGCAAAGCACGTGCCCAAGCATTGACATCTCTCACGGTTTTGATCGGAAAAACGATTTCATCTTATTGGTTATCTATACGAAAAGTAAATAGCTTCTGGCATTTACTCTTCAACTTCTTTGTGAAGAACAGTAGTAAGGCTGAAAGAGCTTTGGCATGTAATGGAGTAGATAAGTGTGCAAGCTCAAATACAGTTGGCATACAATAAACGGATATGCCCTTGCACTGGATAATGTAACGCTTAATGAATTCGTTGAGTGGCACATATTAAAGAGTCAAGAGCTCGAGAAATCAGTTGAAGGTAGAAAAGAGTAAACACATGAAAACTTTCGTCATGTATTCATCAATCATAATTATTTAATTCAACTAGGATCTGTATCTCTATTGGGCGTTTTGTAACCACTACTTAAGTTCACATGTCATATTGCCCACATGATCATTTAACCAACCAAATAACATTACCGTTGGAAAAGAGTTACTCCATAGCTGATGGCGAATTACCTCACCAGTAGCAATGGTTTCTATTCAGGGTTTGTACCAAAAACAGAAATTGTATATATTTTAAATAAATTAAATTTACTGGTATATACATTATTTTTTATAGGTGGTAATAAACTAAAGTGTAAAAATAAATTCCCCAAAATAAAAAAATTGAACGTTGTTCAGAATTTTCCTAGGCTTTCCCAAACCTTTCCTAATTTTGAACGATTTTCCAAGAATTTTCTTGACGAAAATAATTTCCCTGACCAAAATTAATTTCCCTGACTTTCCAGGTGGGTATGAACCTTATTACTTAAATTGTAGATTTCTTTCTCGACCAGATATAAATCTACAATTTAAGTAATTACATTCCAACGGCTCCTAAGAGTGATGAAAATGTGATGAACCTTATTACTTCAAACGAAGTAGGGTCGTGCATTTTGTCCAAAATTATTTTGAACCCACAAAGTTTTGAAACCACTGGAACGCATCAATATCATCGATTAAGCGGCCACCCGCGCTCGAGTGCGCATCGGCTCTGAACACGGGGCCAATGGCAGGATTGTTAATACGAATCCCCTATTGCTTCGGTGCAGCGATGCTGAACTAAAAGGAGGGGTGGGTGGGAAGGCAGGAGGTCACCAAAGTTCGATTCGGTCGAGTGATAAAATGTGATCGAGCGAATGAGCGTGAGATTTATCAGTAGGATTAACCATTAGACAAGTTCGATTGGACTTCAGAAACGCGATGCTCCTGGTTGCGTCTGGTTAATGCACTCTTTTTAGAATAGTCTCTCTCATCTTGAGTCCATTAGCTCTCTCGCTGCACAGTTCTCCTCTCGGTCAGCATCTCCAGGAACCAGTTTAATTTACGGATGCCATATAAAAACAAAGTGGGAAATTTTAATCAGGCATTTCGAGATTTCAGCGTTAGCGATTACAGTCACGCAGCGCGGTTACGTACGGTCGACCCGGTGAAACTGAATAGGCCATTGGGACGTTTTTCTTGTTTTTGAGAAAAGAAAAAAAAACACTAAAGGGAATTCGCTTTGCGGTGCGCTGCGGCATGTGACGATAAGATCTGTCAAAGCACCCACGCTGCAAATGGAAACAGAAAACTAGTCACCCTCCTGTGGCATCATATCGGCAGCTCGCAGTAACAATAGATGGCGTTGCAATCATCCATCATTGCACAGTCAGCAGGCAACAGCGCAGTAAATTTCTTATTTAAGGTGTTTCCCCCCAACACCCTGAAAACTCGATACAAGGGGTGAAACCCAGGACAAGACTGGGGTGAAGTTGGCGGGACTAAAAAAAATGCGTAAGGCATAAAATATGACGAATCTTTATGAGATAAATATTGTGGCGTTCTTGGAACGAACGAACCCTTATATCCTTATACCTTTCATCAAAGCTTAGTTGATTGGAGGAAATAGTTTAGTTTACATACTTAAACCTGTCCATTAACATGTTTCCGGTCGTTGCCACCAAGACCATGTCCTAGCTTTTCGCATCCATTCCAATTAATTTTGTTGAAAAATTCGAGTTTTTAATATTAAAAACTTTCTATTTAGATGAGCATCTCTAAAATGAAAGTTTTTATCAGAAAAACGAAGTTTTTGCATTTACTTGTTTTTACACTGAAACCTTTATTTTACACTGAAAACATCGTAAATGTACGTATTTACAATCGAATAATCCAAATTATTCAATACCATTCCATAAGTATTTTATATTGATAGTAGCATCATATGATGCAAACGAAAGTGAATGGTATTTTATGAATCTTTATTTTTACAACGCAGGCAGAAATCTGGCAACAGCGAACTGTATTGTTCACAAATTCTATTTTTTTTCTAAAATTGCAATGGAATTGGAATAAAATCAAATTGGGAAACTGATTTTTTTGTGGTAGATTCAAAATAATTAAGAGTGGTCACAGGAGGATATTGAATTTGTACTGCTGACCTCTCCGGCACGGTGGCACGGTCATTCGGCTTCTGTGCACACGCTTGCGCAGAAGGATTAAACCGAAATAGATGTTCACCCATCATTCGGTCAGCGATCGAAGATCGCCAATTCGGGAGGAGAGAGAGATAGCAAAAGCCAACCTGCCGGACGGGGAGGCTCGGGTGCAACGCTCTGCAGATCCCGAACCGATTTCAAAATGGCTTTTCCAATTACATTTGGAGACGTCGCGGAAAGACCTTCTGCCAGAATTTAAATGTCAACGCAATTAGCATTCGCGTGGCATGCCCTTGTCTCAATTAACAACCGCATGGCATGTACGCGTCGCAACTACCTCAAACCTCAAGCCCACGCCCTTTAAATATTGGGTCAATGTGAAGTGGATGATGAAGTGACAACTGGCTCGTCAATGCTTCCGATCGCGCTCGGCCTCTCGTAGATTTAATCCTGAGATATCCCTGGCACCTTCAATCCAATTAATACCCCTCTTTCTGGCGCCATCCATCCTTACAAGAAAAAAAAAAACCTTTCCCAATGTAGCATATGCCCGCATGACATGGTCTAAGTCGGAGCGGGCGGTTCCGGGTACGATTCCCTGCGCAGGCACTCGTTTATTCGATCCAGGGGTTCTGATAAAAATGTGCCCCTCACATATTGCCAAAGCAACACGAGAGGTGCAGAACCACCTGTAGTGATATTCACCACAGTGAGCAGGAATAAAAAAAAAAGGTTAGGCATAAATCTGGCACGATTTCTTCCAGGACAGATGTGCCAGGACCATTTTACCATAATCGCTCATTCATAGTATTAATCTTAGTAGACATTTACATTTGCAACTGGTGTAACTGTCATCATCTCATCCGTCTTATGAGCGCAGAACTATCAGCGAAAAGAAGACCTTTACGCCGGCGCAATTCCGGCGCTAAAGTAAGCACCCACAATACGACCCGACGTCATTAACGACGATCACGCGCGCGCCAGTCTACTAAGCTCACCGTGCATGCACGAGAAATCACGTGATCACGTGGGATACCAGTGCAGCCATTAATGAAGCTTGTGTGTGGCCCGCTGGCTGAAAAGCAGCTTGCAAAAATGGAACAACAGCGAGCGCGAACACGTTTAACAGCGACGACATCAACGCGTGCTCAGTCAATGGCGCGTGAAATGCCATACAAAACGTGCCGCGTCGTTATAATAGGCTCAGCGCGCCGCCAAGTGGGCCAAGGCGAGGAGAGAGAGAGCACGAAATCAACCATCATCAGCCAGCCACACACACACACACACGCAACATTATGTCATCGTGATAAATTTCAGGGTTAACACGTAAGCGGTGTCGTTCCCTTTTTTCCGAAGGCGGGCCAAAGGACACGCGCCGCGCGAGTATGTGTATGGGCAAAGCTGGCGGAAACTGGAGATCTTCGTTTAAAATTGGTGTCGGCGTGTGCCGACGACGGTAGCCGCTAACACTTTGGTACTTCGGAAGAACTTGAGATATACGAAAAGGCCGAAAGGGGTTGAACCTCTACAGCCTCTGGGGCAAAATAAATCGCCTCTTTAAATATCTCCCATCGAAACAAGTTGCATTTCTTGGTACTTAAGTGGCAAGCTAAAACACTTTTAACGTCCAACGGATCAAAGGGTTGCATCGGTTGACCCAGTTGACTTGACGTCTAGAGCTACTGTGTCAAATTTAGATAAATAAGTAATAGTATGATGCACCGACAAAATATAACATTATTAGTAAATAAAGGTGGCACTATGGAGCGGACTAACGTGACCGCAATTACGCTTCGATGCAAAATCGGCCTGACTAAGCGCCTCCAGTGGGAACTCCATAGTTGTCAGCGAAACTACGGAATGAGCGCCACCTAGTGAGAAATACAGAGCCCATCGTCTGCTCCTCTCCCACTCCTACCACCCTCTTCCTCGTGAGTACTAACTTTTAGTGCTACCGGTCTATGCGCGTGACACTGAAAAATGAGCGCTAGAGGAGCATGGGTCATAGCCGGTGGAATCGATGCTTTCCGGGATTGACCAAGGAAAGAAAAGTTTGGCTCCCGAGCTCGATGTCAACGCGCACCCGAATTTAGTAGCCCTTTAGCCGGCCAGCCCTTAACCGCTACGTTTTTAAATTTGAAAAAAACATAAATTTAAAAATAAATGCTATATTTATTATATTATATTATTTTGTTATTATACATTTACAAATTTAATATTTTTATAGGACGTATTCATATTTATACTATTGCTAAATATATCAATACATGATATATTTAAATCTGAAATTAAAAATTCAATTGGCCAGTTAAAGGGTTAATCTTCCGCCTGGGCCTACAGCAGAGCTCTAACTCGCCAGGTTTCAGCGTATATAGGATGAAAAAAGAGATGCTTAAGAACGGTTACTGAGTTCACAACTTTCCTATACAGAAAAATGTAATTCGCTAAGAAATAAGTAAACATAATGCATGTCAATACGGATGGAACGGTCGGATTGGAGCCGGTGCCAAAACGTGCGCGTTCAAGAACGACGAGGTGGCTGCGTTCAATTATGCGCTTGTTTGATCATCGGAAAACGCCATCGGAGATGCCCTGTTTACAAATGCAGATTGTACGTAGGATCGTCGGATGAGAGATAAAAAATGAACAAAAAGTTGCGCGCCCCCGGCAATAAGGATATAGAAAAAAAATGAATGCATTTGCGGTGAAGGAAAATTTGTAGGCGTGACAGATTTTCACCCACAACGACGCATAATAACAAATATTTGCGAACACATTAAACGGAACGACATAATTTATGCGATCAAATCGCATTTCGCCTCAGCGAGCTCAAATTCGGGGAATTGGAAAAAAAAAATGTAAAACCCGAGTACCTTTTTGATTATACATATTTACATAGGTAAGTATTGGGGGATGCGGCAGCACTTCGGATAACTTTCGCGCTTGCAGTACCGCCATATATATACACAGGCGTCGCCTATTGGAAAAATGTAAAGTGAAAATGGTTGCAGCAGGAAATCGTGAAAGCGCTTACTACAGTTTATGACGCTAGTATAGGATTTAAAATGTGACATTCAAATGTAATCGATAATTCAACTGGGAAATAAAGATATTGAATTTTAACCATGTTTCCCAAGTTACACATGTTTCGATCGAATGCAGAAATCTATAAATTCGCCGAAGCACTAAGGTATTCAAATCCCCACAGGGGTGCAATTTAATTAACTTGAAACAATTAATTCATTACATTGCATATTGGGGAGAACTGCTAGACTGCTAGTCATGACGGTGCTAATTGGTACTTATTGTAATTGCTAATTTTGATGGTTCGAACAAACTGCATCCAGCTTCACCAGTCGGCGCCATCTTCGATTTCATCGCCAATACGCAATTGCAGCAACGAGTTTATTATTGACAAACGCGGAGTAATTCAGAGGTTAATGCCATTCGCGGGAACGCAGGGCCTGGCAGATCAACGGCGGCAAATTTTATGAATTTTTAACGGGACACGCGGGCTAGACACGGAGCACTTACAACGGCTAACACCGGCCAAAGTTGTATACAGTTCATGTTGTAACGTTTATAGTTAAAACGTATTAAAGGCTGAGGGAGGCAGCGCGCGCGCGAGATAAAAATGTACGCCGTCGGTTGATTTAGGCAGTCATAAAAAACCCTGCGATTCTAGCCTGGCCCGCTGGAGACGATAAAATTTCCGCGAATGAAAAAGCAGGAGGAAATAATATCATTGGTGGTGGAAGCGTGCCCCGCCAGATAAGCCTAGCTCGCTCCGGTTTTCTCTGAATTTTTGGTTCTCGATGCTAATGCACATTAATCATGGGCCGATGCACGCCAGATCTGCATTCGACGAACAGAAAAATACATGTCGCCGTGAGCGTTGTGGGCTATGCCAAACAATATAGCCGGTGATTTTTGGGAAATATACTCTCACTGATAAGATTAAGTTAATAAAATTAAATAAAGACTAGAATCTTGAAACGCTGTAATAAGAAAATCCCATGATCCCAAGTCACATGGTAGAATTATGCCTTACGATTAAACGATGCTAAATATAATCCTCAGTCACTTGGATGAGGTAATCGCCGTGCCGAGACATAATGGCTGTATGTGTGAATATTTCACAAGTACCTCGGGATCGAATAACGAAACTCCGAGCCAGAAATCGAACCCGGGTTCGCCGCACATCAAGCGGATGCTCTAGCTACCACTGATTCCTTTAACTTATCCTTTAACTTTTCCTTCCACTGATTTTTTTTACGTTCCATTTTGTGAGCACCCGCGCTGATGGACTGGATGGACTGGATTTGACAGATGTACATATAAAAAACGCGATAGACTGTAATGCGATTGTGCAAGATATTTATTTAAGATGATTAGGGAGTCCAGAACTTAGGGGTGGATCCTGCAGCCTGGCTATACCAGCTGCCATTCCCCTTCCCTTCTTTCCCCCTCACATATCGCCATAGCGACACGGGCGGTTGTGTGACCTGTAGTGACTGCACTACAGTGATTTTAAAAAAAATATTTAACTGCGATATCCGTACCAAATAATTTTCTGAACCATGAAGTCGACAAACTCACCATCTGCTTCCCTTAACGTCGAAGAAAGAGGGTTTTCGAACGATTAGGAGAAAAACAAATAACATCCGAATTTGTGCATTGAATCCTAGAGGTGTTGACATTGTCGTCTGCAATATCGCAAACATCTTCGTAGCGGCCTATTGTGTCGGCGCACAAAAGGCGCATTCGTGGAAAACGTCAGCAAGTTGAGCTTTTCATGGCTTCACGGATTAATCCAGGCAACGAGATTTCAATGCAAAGTAATTAAGAGACAGATTTTGCACAGTGACATCCTACGAGAAATCCCCCAAGACGAAACAATTAAAAAGAACCGATCGAAAGGGCAAAGTTGAGTACACCTTCAAGACGCAAGAGAAGCCAGAGGGTTAGTCAACAACACTCGTTACATTCGGTACACAACAATAGCTCACTAGGATCAATTTCGTTATTGGAAACGCGTTGACATTTAACGCGAAAGTAATTAACGCTACACAAGCGAATTGTGCCCGACGTGGAAAAGCCCGGTTACCGTCTTTATCGGTCCACTAGCTGCGGGTTGTGGACCGGTAAAGACCGATAAGCCCCGCCCGATCCTTCAACCGCGTGGCCCACTGTTCTCACAACCTATAATAAGCCGCACAGAGACAAGGTGAATCATTTTAATTAAATTCCACCTCAACCGGGATTCGAACCCATAATCATAGAACACCACCTGGCATTTGGAAATTAGCTCGGCACGTGCGGCCGCATTGATACTATCGTGAAGCGAGTGAGTGGACGGCAAAGTACGTGTCAGTGTGTCACTCCTGATTGGAACAAGCGGTCTTAACGTATCGACTACAATTGACAATTTCTCGGAAGAGAAAAAGGCGCAACCGGAAATGAAACGAGAAATAGTAAACTTCAATCGGTCACAATTACAGTCCGTGGGATCTATACAATGCACATCAAGTCCTGTGGTCACCAATAGCTGATGGACTAAAGATACTTCTACGGTGCGTATACTAGCTCCAATTACAGTATATCCTCATGAGATACTGAGCCAATGTCTGTGAACATCAAAAGCAATCTCAGCGGGCATAATGCTGTTCGAGTCGTTCAAAAATATCCTTCCTTCCGGAACTCGGAAGACTTTTAGAATTTTAAAGTTTAATGTCATCCCGATCACATATGTGAGTATTATACAAGCGTTCTTAAAAATCCAGTAAGAGGTCCTTGGAGGATCTCTTCTATTGTTTTCCAATCCAAATATTACCAATCTCGAACGTTCTGTTGTCAGATTTCAAACGCCACTCGAATGTTGACGTATTATTTGTAGGACACCACGCACTTGACGATAGCTAGCTGCACGCGGGGTGCATTTGGATAGCAAATATTTCTTCATTGCCATAGAAACCAATATGAGTGAACTTTAATGAACAGAAACCCCTACCAGGCCAGTAAATGCACCAAGTGAAAATAAAATTTTCCTAGAGTCGTGTATCTAGACGGTAGGGAGAGAACTGTGATATTTTCGTTAGTTGTCCTGCCAACCTATCTGGCATGCATTCAGGTAGATCTTTTAAAACAAGATTGCTAAACATGTGTATAATTTCACATAATACGTTTCTTGAAAACATTAGTCAAGCAAACCGGTACCAGAGATTTGCTCAACTGATTATACGCTCTGTACAGCGGGACGTGCAATTAAATAAGCAGGTACATTTGATTAAATCACCGGATTTTATAAGTCAACACGATAAATGAATAAAACAGACGTGCGTTTTGATTTACTTAATGAGCCTGCAGTATTTTCGACTGGCTATCAGCCCTTCTTTAGTCTTGAGCTTAGGGGTGGATCCTGCAGCCTGGCTATTCCAGCTGCCAATCCCCTTCCCTTCCCTGCCCCTCACATATCTCCATAGAGACACGAGGGTGCAGTAGTCCTTAAGTGAACTAAGCACTACGGTGATTTAATAATAATAATAATAATATTAATAATAATAATAATAAAGTAGCATAGAAAACACAAAATCAATGTTAAGACATATAGGCAGTAGTCCTTAAGTGCACTAGGCACTACGGTGATTTAATAATAATAATAATAATAATAAAGTAGCATAGAAAACACAAAATCAATGTTAAGGCACATGCTTGTGGTCAGCAGTGTTGGGTAAGAACGAAACGGAAAAGTTCCATTCCTAGGAACTGGTTCTTTTTTTAGATCCATTTTCCTAGGAAGGAGCGTTAGGAAGGGTTTAGTGTCCTTTTTTTAGTAACTGGCACTGAGGATCATTTTCTTTGTAAGGGTTTCCTTAGCCACAACTTTCAATTTTCTAAAACTACAATCGGCAGCGGAACAATTAGGAACATTTTTTTTCCTGCTGGCATTTTCGAAACTTTTTTAAGATTAAAGATTGATTTTTAAATTGTGATCAAATGTATTTTTTGTTTTAAATTTTTTTAATACTTTTTTAATCGAAGGAACGGAAAAGTACCAGATTCTTTTTAATTTCTGTAGGAACTGGTTCTTTTTTGCACAGGAGGAACGGAAACTGGACCCGGTTCTTTACCAAAAGGAACGAACCCAACACCGACCAAATGGACCACGGGGTACAATTAAAAAGTGGAACTAGCACGATTGTGATCTCAAGTGATCTCAGGAAGATGCACGACAACTTGGCGAGTACAGGGAGGCCAGAGACTAGGGTGGTCTCGAAATAAACTCGGGACAAGGAAGCGCCGCGTCCCTCCAAAAATAGAAACCGGGAAACCACGCGCGCATTTTCGCCGAACAGAAAGGCGACAACAATCGAAAATCGTCGCCAAACACAATAAGTGCACATGTGCTGCGGAGAAGCGATAAACCCTGAATGCGTCAATTTATTTGCAAAAGCAGAGAACGCGACCAACAGCAGGTGGACCACCGCTGAACAGACCGTAGCCAGCTCAACCTTGTCTGTCGCATCCATTTGCGAGCGATTGTGACTACTAATTGGGATTCGCGCACAAAGTCACACAAGCGTGAGCTAATCGTGGCCATTACGGGCTCCATATTCGAAAGACAGTGATGAAAGTTTCACGGTGTAAACGACCGTAATTCCAATGACTCAGTCCAATGCCATTAAAAATTCTCTCTACGAGTAAATAAGGGATTCTCCCGAGAGATCTCGTACGCCGACCTCCTCACTTTAAACTAGCAGTGGGACTCTTTGAGATTAACCGTGCTCTTCACAAATGTACGAGCGAATGTTTATACAACGGAACTGCCATATTGATATTGGGAGTGTCAATAGGGAAATTATAAAACTCGATTGGGGGGCCTAGTCAAATCGATTTTCGGCGCGTGCATTAGAACTCACTCGATGCCTAGTCTGATAGTGGGGCGCACATTTTCAGAAGAGATACGCACCCATTACCAGACTGAATGGTCCAACGCCACCTTTTCTTCCACGTGAATCTGTGGGATTCTGTTGGAGAAAGCGCTATAGCGCTCCACATTGATTAAAGCGTAGGGCATCACTACGCAGCCTGAAAAGTGCGCTAAGAGTTATTCTATTTTATCTATTTCAATGAGACTCAGTGGAGGTCTTTACAACGTAATGTACAATATATCCGACTTTGATCTACCATCGCCGAATCAATATTGCGGAATAGAAATAAAATATACCTTTACCAATATGCACAATTAGCTCGCACAGCCTTCAAAGATCTCATCGAGAAGCTGACCTTTGCTATTTTTAGATAGCGGCGACTGCTATCGGACGTTGCTGTTTATAATAAATAACGCAATAACGATAAATTATTACGATGTTTGTTTTAGCGGCATGTGTTACGGGGTCTTGCAAGTGGGTCACCTGCGGCGTATGTCAGGTCGATTCCAATTCAATGACAGGTTACGAGACATGGGGCTTTTCGATCGATTTAACGGCACAATTAATGCAATGAACGACGAATTGTCATATCATTAAAATTCCACATGTTTAAGGTCGTTATTTATCAGATCAGATCGCCCTTTCACAATCCTTTTGAAATAAACAAAAAATGCAGCGAGATGCATAATATATCGAGCATTCTGTCGCCATTTCGTCGTCATTGAGCTGGATTAGAGAAATAAAGTCAGAAATTGACAAAATGTGCGATTAATTAAAAAAAAATGTAAAAAATTGGATGTAACTCGAAATTTTAATTTTCTAAATTACTACACTGCTCATAAAAGAAATTCAGAACAATTCGCATTTCCTCCTATGCGTTACATATAAGCGTTCGACTAAGTTGCGCCTCTCTTTGGGGAAAATCCAACACTGCGCCATGTGGCGTGACGGCATGACCTATTAGCAATGCAGATGACGGGGTTGTATCGATCAAGTTTCTTTGGACATATTTCGGAATTCCACCGTGACTCGGCAAACAAGTTTTAATTTTATGCCCATTTCCACACGATGACCGTGCACCATGAAGAGAAATAAATGACTTGCAGACATTTCTGGTGTACAGCAGTGGAACCCGTTGCAAAAAAAAAAGCAAATAAAAAATGAAGCACGTTGAAATGATGTGGCACTGTCGTCTTCACCAGCGTGTATTTATTACGACTCGCACGTTTGAGTCACGACTACCATAGTGAACTAATTTGCAAATAACTGGTACACCAATACTTGAGCTAGAGCGTTGACTAGAGCGTTGAACATTGCTCTTGGTGCGCAAGATTTACTTTCATGCAAATTGTTTTATTAAAAAAAGAAACACGAGCTCGTATACACGTGACGTGATCTTATTAGATTAACAACTGCACGCGAAATCCTATTGCGACGACAAAAAACATTACAGGCCTAATCAAATTCTGGTCTGCGCACAGATTACATCGTACACTTTATTAGACGTAAAATTGTCACAACGAAAAAATCCACAAGTACTTTGAGAGTCATTTGCGACACGTGACCATAATATTGCCCAAAGCAACAGCACACGTGATGTCGCTGAATGTCTCGACATAAATCCAACAACCAGTGTTACCGAAAAAGTGGAAAGCTAAAAGCGGATCGGGTAAAAACACAATTTATACGTAGGCACCATAATCCTATTTTTAAAGTTTACTCGTACTTCGATTTCTATTCCGTTAGATCTCTTTGAACGCACCCCAGGCCGAAATATAGTGCTACGATATATTTGAATAGCTTTTTATGTCATCATAAAAAGATTAAACTTTTTCCCTTTTAGCGCTAATTAAATTACAAATTACTGCTAGGCGCTGCTATCCACGATCACGTACCAGCTACCGTCAAAACGAGATGCAAACGAAACTTAATGGCTTTATCAAACTATCGACTCATCACAGATAAACGATCGCACAGATAGTGCATGCCAATCAAGGATAGGAAATAACAATTTTGAAACTGATTAGTTTTTTTTTTCAAAGATGACCACTTATGTGACCACTTAAAGATGACCAATTAAATCAATATCCAACGAGTCAGAAATGATGTAGTACACCCTGTATACTGATCCTACGTTCAAGAACAACTGCGTTACATCAAAAGTTTGTTTTTATTTTGACCTCGACCAGATGAAGAAAAAAAAGTTTCAAGCGCGTTTTTCATCACCCGCAGACAACATCTTAATATGTAACGTTTCAACTGATCTCGTCGAGAGAGAGAAATCCTTCGACACAACCAAAGCATGGAAAATAACTGCTGCCACTGCACCCACGCACACTTTAGAAAACCGAATTTTTTTTTTCCGGATCACTGTAGTGAATAACACTACAGGAGGTTATTGTAACCCTCGTGTCGCTGCGGCGATATATGAGGGGCACATTCCAGTACCACAGAATCGAATAAAC
>JAUJYS010001304.1:0-17898 GCA_033995665.1 Melogona broelemanni | reverse complement strand
GAAGCTCAGGGGTGACGCCAGTACCACAGGCTAACGAATAAACGAAAGCCTGCGCCGGGAATCGAACCCGGGACCGTGCGCTTCGTAGGATGTGCACAAAAACAAAAAATGATCAAAAATTATTAACTGTTTTGTGCACACGTTTAAACACTCTTTTCTTTTTTTATAATTAATTTTCGTCTGTTTTTGATGAAATTTGACGATAAACCAACGTCCAAGTGTAATTTTTCTCACCTTTTCTTTTTTTTACAACTCTAGGGAATCAATTTCATTCACGAGTTGCTGATCTGCATCTCGCCGAAAGATTGCTCCACCACCAGCGCCATTCTGCTGCCGCCGCTGTTCAAAATATTGGTGCTGCTGGAGGAGTCGCTGGCGAAGCAGCGCAGTCTCGACATCGTCAAGCTGGTGATGGACTCCTGTCTGACTCAAGAGGACGAAAATTGCAGGTTAATACTGCTCATTACCTTAAATTTTGTACCAGTTTTATGTTAGCACGAGTGTTCTAATGTATTATTATACGGGATACTAGTTAGGTAGTAGGAATGGAAACCTGGGCATTTGTGATCAAGGTTACAAGATTTTTGATGAAAATGAGTTTTTATTAAAATAAATAAATAACTCATCCGAACTCATACATTTAATAATTTTTTTTAAATTCTCTACGCAATTTAAAAGAGCAAATTACAAAAGATTACGATCAGTCTAGCCCAATAGGTATTGCGACCGACGGTGCGGCGGTCCCGGGTTCGATTCCCCGGCGCTGGCTCTCGTTTATTCCATCCCGGAGTACTGGTAAAAACGTGCCCCTCACACATTGTCAAAACAACACTAGGGGTACAGAATCTCTGGTGAATATTCACTACATTGAAGGGAATTTCTCCTTTAAAAAAATATATATATACCGTTAAATTTGTATAAGTAATGTTGAACTGTGATGTTTGGATTTGCGAACGTGGCAAAAGATTGGCAAAAGCAAAGCCGAAATTTTCTGTAGCCCTCTCGAATTTTATAGTGTGAAATTTTATCTGAAAAGTGAAATTTCTTGTATTAACAATTCCATTTTCCCCGCACAGGTCCTCTGTTGAAGATACCTTGAAGGAGGCCATCCGGCAACACTTTGGCAGCCACACCGACAGAGTGTTCACGCTCCTGCGAACGCTAGCCAGGATGTACCTGAAACCCGTCGCCAACTTGCTGCCTTTCATCGCTGAGCAAGTCGGAGACACCGAGATGAGGCAGGGATGCGGTACCAACGGAACTTTGAGGTAAGCCCCCGATCATTGGTTAGAACGGGATTAATACGAAAAAGTCCACGTGAATCTTGCCGAATTGGTGGTTCTTGTACGGCGAAACATTTTAATCTGACTGCTCCGTCAAATTGTCACTTGCTTTTGGCTTTTTGGCTTTCAGCATGCGTAATTTAATACCTTGTACGACTCGTCGTGGCCCAGGGTTCGATTCCCGGCTCCGGCTCTCGTTTATTTCGATCCCGTGTGAAAAACGTTCCTATCAGACATTGCTCACAAAGGACACAAAATCTCCTCGTCTGTAGTTATATTTATTATTGCGATTGGAGAATTTTAAAAATAATGAAAAAGTGTTTTGCAATTAGGAACGCTCGAGTTTTGGGCATAAGGTAACTGTTTTTTTTTTCGTGCAGCAATACGTGGAATGGTGTTTGAAGAGTTTCACGTGAAATGTTCAATCGTGGAAACCCTTCTTGACAGTTTAGGTGTGACGTAACATTTATCAACCAACTTATTTTCTTATAGATCGAAATTACGTGAATTTGCATTGGACGTGGAGGCTGGATTCAAATTGCGGAGACAAGATTACTAATACCTTTGAAACGAGCTTCTGTATTTATATTGTAAATAATTGTGTAATTGTATTGTGTAACGAAAGGATATTTTTTTAATGTGGGGGTCACTGACTAAAGAACAAATGTCGTTTGTTTTTATACTGAAGTTTTATTAAAATAATGACCTTTTTTCGATACAAAAATCAACAAATATTTGGTGTAACACTTCTTGCTTCGCGTTCGGGAAATAATTTAATCTGCGGGGTAGAGGGCCTTCAGCCAACTCCTGGGCAAGTAAACAGCACCGTCGTATTGATAGAAGAAATCGTCGAGCTTTCCGTTTTTGATCTGTTGAGTGGAGGAAAACAAAATAGCGCGACTATAAATTAAAACCGACTCAAAACGAAACCAAAATTTATTGAAATATCCTTAAGACAACTCTAGTCGCAGAGCTTCCATTCGATTAGGGGTAAAATCGGGCACAGTGTGGCCAGTGAATAAGTAGACAACACTTTTTTTAATTGCTTGCCTTGGTATCGACGACCACCTTTAGATTCTCTTGAGGCACATAGGTGATTTGACCGTCCTTTCTGTCCCTGACGTCAACTAGTACTGCGTAGTTTGGCATTAAGCGCCAATGCTGTCAACATATAAAAATGTTGGAAAATGTTTATTTGTTTTTTTACTAGGAATGACAAAATATACCCGTACTAAAGAAAATTTATTTGGGGGAAAAAAACCCAGTCTTTACCTTCTTATCTGAAGGGTGCATAGTTTTCAGCCATGCCTCGGGAGCCTACAATATAGTTTTAATAAAATGGTTCAATGTAATTAATTTATTGAATTAGAGTACATGGTTATTTTTAGGAGCGTTGGCAACGCTAGTTTGAAAAATGATTGGTGAACAACTGATGATAAATAAGCGTCCAATAATCCCACTTTTTTAAAACTGCGTTTCAAGATGACTATATGCTTAAATGTTTCGATATTGTCAATCTTGTCCCTCATATTTATCTGAATCCAGATATAGCAGGAAATTAAGCCAATAAGCTTTCAAAGAGTAGAAAAGAAAATTAAAATTACCTTTGCAATCTCGTCCCATCCAATAATAACACCTCGGTAACCCCACGTTTTATGAACAACGGTTTGACCAACCCGAAATTTAACGTTGTCCGGTTTCGGGAAACGAACGTTTGGCGAGGCTGGATAACAACGAATAAACGCATCAATGACAATCTTAAATTTGGTTGTAAACTCCGTACAAAGATATATTCGTCATGTACCTGCGAAATAGCCGTCCTTGTTTTTGAACCGCATCACTTCCACGGCCGGCGATTCGCCGGGAACGTTGCTGTCGTAAGCGGTCGAATGGAATAACTTGTTGTCCCATACGCTCTGAACGTGGATGATCATTTCTGTCCACCAGTTCGTCCAGGAATCCCATGACAGTAAGCGTGCCTTGTAGTCGGATGCGCTTTGGGCAAACCTGAAATTGACGTCGACGCATGGTCATCACGATATTTAAAATGCCAGAAAATGAAATTCAAAAGAAACCATTTTACAATTTTTTTAACTGTAAGGGGGTCTCTCAAAGAATCCATTTTAATCATCCATGGGGCGACCTGACAACTTTTAAGCTTCATACCTAGATAAGTCCCACGGTTATTCCGAATAAAAGGGCGCGTATTAATTTCTCTCACCAGAAAAATTGTGGAGATCTCTCCCGGCAATTGATACCAGTTAGCCCAGCACGCTAACTCCTCAAAAAAAAATTCCTAATATGGTATAAAATTTAAAAATTTTAATAGTTTATAAAAAGCGGATATCTATTCGTAATTTAGGCCGTATGTAAAGTTTCATTTCTACTTCTTGAAGTGAAATTTATGACATGTATAGAGCGACTTTCTACGCAACGTCCATCCAGATTTGAGATGATTACTGACATTTGTGTACACTTGTCAATATTGTGAGTAAGTGACCATGTTTGTAGTAGTCCTAAATTACCTGGCGAGTACATAATCTCGTTGCTTGCTGTCGAAGCTCCAGTAGTTGCAAATTAATTGTTGCAGCGGGACACATAGCAACAGTAGGGATAACTGGATGAAGTCTCTTCTATTCATCGCCGGCATTATTTTTTTTTTGCTCCCTGGATTGAATCGATTTTGATGATAAAGAGTTACTGATGTGAATCCGTGCTCAGTGAGTCATTCTTTGGGAGCCAAATGGCATTAGATTACGGGCCACATGTCAGTTCCAAGGTGTAGGTAGCTCCGACACAATGCAACGTATCATACCAACGTGTAGATTACACACGGCGCAAAGCCCAGGTTTACCTAAACGGGCATCGGCATAATGAGGCGTAAGGCGTTTGTGATTTTAATTTTCTTCGATCATGGGGTCCCCTAAAAATTTCGAACACTTTTAACTATTGCTAGCTTACATTTCATCTGTTAAAAAGTCGCAGCCTAGAGGACCACAAATATACTTTGTATGAATAATTATCTGATTTCCTGGGTACATGTGGGCGTGATAATGAAATCGACTCTGAGCACAGGGTCTAGTCATGCTATGCAGCATTGATTGATGGGTGGTGCCACCTATTTGGACATTCGAAGAATGGGTTGACAGTGCTCTTGACGGATCGAAATAAACACTATTTCCCCAACAAAAAAAATAGTTGAAAAGATACCGAAATATCTAAAATAGTTGACACATGTCAAAATATGACTGGTGGGCTCTGAGCCAAATCATCTGTTTACGGGACAGTTCACATTTACTAGGGACTCAAATCGACTTTTAGCTGCGTTTTGTTATGAATAGTTTATTGCCTTGGCGTTTGCCGTGGTTATTAACGAAATGATTTACGCCCCCAACATCCAATTACAGTTTACTGACAGATGTAAACGAAACAATAGATATATAATGTAGTAAAGTCCGCATGCTATTTATGCTTAAAAGTTCGAAGGTATATTTCATGGCTTATGCATGCACTTGACAAGTTGACAAATTAAGTGTTGCACTCTAAGCATTAATCTCGTTGTTATACTGTTTCCGGTTTTCCAGCTCTCCAAAATCAAAATGGATGTAGTGTCGCTTGTCTGACGAATTCGCGTTTGTGAGCGATTTATTTTGACTAGTTTTAGGGCATTTATTTGATTAATTTACGTAATAATTCGCAAAGCGACGCCAGTGTGATCTCGCGGAAAAACTAGAATGGCTTCAAGCAGCCAAGCGGGATCTAGTTCCTCAGGAGCAACAGCGTCGCCTAGCAGCAAGTCGACTGCGGCTTCGGCCACTGAGGTAGGTCCATATTTATTTTAATTTCTATTCCACATTGACCATCTAAAATGTTTTCCCCACTTTGCAGCGCACATATCGAGCCATATGCACGTACTTTTAAATGATAAATAAATTGTCCACCTCTTTAATCTGGGACACCTTAATGTTGACACAGCTTTTCCCGTCACTGCCTATAGTTCGGGCTTGTTGTCGTGTTACCGCACAAAGTGATTGGGATTATTGTTTTATTTTGTCTAAGGTTCTTACGAAGCAACGACTTCAAGATTTGGTGCGTGAAGTGGATCCTAATGAGCAGCTCGATGACGAGGTTGAAGAGGTAGGCATGACCGAATTCTATTTTTTTTTCTCATTTTCAACTATGTTTGTCTAAGTTAAATCTTCCACTAAGAATTGGATTTTTGCATGCAATCTCAGATCATAATCTTCAGTTGGGGGACGAATCTGACAAATTTATGAAGCTACTAATATCCAGTGTTGAAGCAAATTTTATATATCACAAGCCAGAGTATTTTTTTAAATTTAAAATGAATAAATGGACGAAATTTTGTTTTCTTTTTCAGCTGCTCCTTCAGATTGCGGACGACTTCATCGAGAATATCGTAACCCATTCCTGCATGCTGGCCAAACATCGAAAGGCCAACACATTAGAAGTTCGTGATGTCCAATTAAACCTAGGTGAGATGATGTTGTCGACTAATTTTTCCCGAGACCTGTCGCTCTTTTTGGACATCTACAAATAGGCAATCTAGAAATGTGGCTCTTTTTGTCGATGTCATAGGGCAAACTAGCGTTGACACGAATGGTGTATCTTTGAATGCAAAAATGAATTTCACGTGACATTCCAATAATATTATGATTTTTTCAACAGAACGAAATTGGAACATGTGGATTCCCGGTTTGGGAGCTGAGGAACTGCGGCCCTACAAGAAGAGCACAACGACTGAAGCTCATAAACAGGTATCGTCATATGTGTCATCTACCGTCAAGTATCTCTTTGAGCTTTTCCTGCACTTTCAGCTGGCAAATAGCCGTGTTGTGAATATCAATACAGCGATCAAGTTTTAAAAGATCGAAATTGCTATTTAGTTCATATCCATATGGAAAGTCAAGGATTGTTGTTCAAAATCTCGTGTCTCTATTTAGGGGAAATGTTTTTTTGGTTTGGGAGAAAGGCGGGAAAACTGATTTTCAGTTTTGAAAAAAAAAAATGATCTTTTACAATTCTGATAATAAAATTGACAAACTGAAAACTCATTAGTTATTTAATAAAATACTACATTTTTTCAATCTTGCAACTTAAAAAGGATCTGATGACTACATTCTGCACTTGATCTGATTTTTTGTTTTTTTCGTATGCGGGCGAGAGCAGTCTTAATCGTTATTTTTTTTTCTCGTTCGCAGAGGTTGGCGCTGATTAAGAAGACGCTGAAGAAGTATTAAGGGAATCTCTGGATTCGACGTGGCATTAGGAGACCACATACAGTGAGAGGAATATAGAGAGCACCACACCACGAGTGAAAAAAAGTAAGACACGCAGTTGCGTTGTGGTAACAAAAATATTTTATATTTATTTTGTAATAAACGTGTGACAGCACCATCACTACAGACATTTGTGAATTGTTTCCGCGACACGCGCCGTGTAAACAGGGTAGCTCGCTTTAAATGATGCCCAAGGAACAGAAACTCCCCACATAAACAGCAACCACCCTCAGGATTCCAACCAGTTGGCATTTGATGAATTATATCTTTTTAGTGGCATCTATCTTTTTGTGCATAACTAGTTCGTGTAGTCTAGTCTATGCGTTGGCAAAGTTTGCGTGAATCCCGCCATACCATTTCCAAACAAACAACTATTCTACTCACAGTTGCACCTAGGGTTTTATATTTATGGCAAATAAGACACACGGTGTTAATACAGTCTACCCTCTAAATGCATTTACAAGTTTCAGTCCGCAATTTGCAATCGAAACTGTCGGCTAGCATTCAACTGAAAAGTGGTGTGAAAAATACTTTCCTTCGGAATGGAAGTAAAGCCGTGAGACCCGTGCCTGTACGTTGTCAGGTACACGTTAAAGTTCCCTACCTAGGTCAGAAACCTAGACTAGGCCAAATTCCAAATTACCAGGTCGCTCCCCGGGGGGGGGGGGAGGCTGGTAAACCTCCTGAACAAAAAGTACAATACCATATATTCCCGCATATACCCATATATTGCCATAATGCTACGGCGCAATTACCCAATCTAAATCTAAATGCGTCAATTCCGTTCATTTTCGCACCACTTTATTTTTACTGGCTTTCACAACAAATTGTTTTTCCAATTGAGATTGACCCTTGAAAACGCCAGTAAAAAAGGATTGAAGCGAATGGTATCGTTTTTGAACGAAATTACCGAATTAAAAATCGTAGTTGTATAATGTGAATATCGCAAATTCAAAAATCACCGTCGTTTAAGCAGAACGACAGTCAACCGTATCTGATCATTTGACATGAGGAAAGCTACTCAATACAGTTCAAGTTTACTTCTGTTTTACGTTCAATTAGAAAGCCCTGCTCCCCGAATATGGGAAACACTCATTTCTATATTAAGATTCCAAGCGATCACAATCGTACCAATAGGAATTACGTCAATAATTATTGTTTGGCACTTCATATAGGGAAGATGATCCAAAAGAACGCACACTCAGTTTGCACTCTGATGCTGGGTAGCGGACAAGCTACTCAAAATTTTGTTTTTATTTGTGAGTTGACTCCACGATTTATAAAAAAATATTTCGTGTCACAGTTCCACAATCATTCGTCGACACAATTTCCATAAGTAAATTACACCCCGAATTGGCAGCATCGGCGCCAAATGTGACCACAAAACAATAGGTTGATTTTTTTTTCAATGCCTAAAATTAGACTACAATTAATTTGCGGTCGATTCATCTAGAAGAAACTGAACCTCTACATAAATAACCAAGCCAAGTCACTAACAAGTATTGGGCTTTCTACAGTACATATAATAAATTAATAAGAATGGATGGGCAGATTTTTACTCTGGGTCGATCTATCGCCTCACCTCCGCCTCGCCTCGCCATCACCTCACCTCGTTTAGCGACTGATCAAGTCTTATATCGTTCGAATGGCATTTGTAAAAATATTTTTAAAAAACCTAGCATGCTACTTCGGTGGATTTATCGGAGTTTAGCATTGGAGATAGTTGACCGTTCGAATAATCTGACGATTGGTTCTTGGCGTACTTCAACGGTAAGTCGATAGATTTTGGCTTCTTCCTGCAAATAAAACAGAAAGCAACAAAAAAAATGAATCGTCACCAATACTCGTGTATTGACATGGTTAATTTGAGGGAAGAAGTCGAACGTACTTTGTAAAATTCTCTCCATCTTCGATTGTATCCGGCAATTCCCGTCCCATAGTTTCGGGAAGCAACATGGAGAGTAAGCCTGAAGTAATCGCCATCACACTAAATATGATTGATGGTATGGGAGGCCAGTAGGCGCGCTAAAAGGCGAGATTAGAGGACAAAACAATTAAAAAAAAAATAATGGTGGAGACTTTGACAATATTTTGATGGTCCGTAACGGTAAAGGGAATGGCAAAACTTTCTTACCAGCAGAAGCACAAAAGGTGCCAGCATGGCGCCGATGCGGCCGCAGGTGGAACTCATTCCGAAACCAGCCGAGCGCACGGTCGTTGGAAAAACCTCCGCGGTGAACATGTAGATGATGGCGAACGAAGTGGTGATGGCGCATTTTCCGATCATGGCCAGGGTGATACTCAATACAAATTGATCTGCAAATGAAGAAACGATAATATGACCACTTTAATTCGTACTCACCCCTTTCCTTCGGAATGAAATACAAAATCGTGTACAGGTACACGTTCAGCGTCATACTGCTCAGGTATACGCTAAAGGTCCCTACTTACAGAGTAGGTCAAAAGCCTCGGCTAGGCCAAATTACCAGGTCACTTCCTGAAAGGGCTTTGGGACGATTAGGTATGGTTTTAAGATGAAAAACCCCGAATACAGCAGGCTGTCATGGCAACTGAATGTAGGAACATTTTTATGGCCAACGTTTCCGCAACTGCATTACATCATCGAATGACAACCCAGATTTTCGAACCACGGTGTTTCACCGGAAGTATCTTACCGGAAGGCACGAATGGACTGATGAAGAGGGAAACTCCGCCGACGACCATGGACACGCAGAGCGGCAGGCGCCGGCCCACCCTGTCCAGGGCCAGAAAGCAGATGGTGTAGGCCGGAAACTCGACCACCGCCGACAGGCCGAAGTTGATGTAGTCGTTGCCGGCCAGGCTGGACGTGTTCAACGAGAAACCGTAGTAGACGCCCGTGTTGACGAACCTGTCAGGGGTGGATCAAGCAACAGACAACCTATTGCGAATGAAATTGATTGTTCGCTAATCTCACGGTTGATCAAGTGCAACCATAGAGCCACCACGGAGGAAAAAGGCAATCTAGCCGATTTTGTTTTGATTAGAAAGGGTCAACGAATTGTTGCTAAGAATTCAGAACGATGAGGCAAAATATAAAAACAATTTACCAGGCAAAGGCAACGACCAGCGTTCGTCTTCGGAGGTTCGGATAGCGGAACACGTCTAACAAGTTGCCGGACGGAGCTTTCTCGGTCTCAATTTCCTGTAGAGACACCAGTGTGATAATGAGATTAACTCCAGAGAAACATTGCAAGCAACAAGTGTAATACCAAACAATATGCATATCCAGTCAAAAAAGAAAAATCAGCAAGGTGTATGAGTTCCTTCCACGAATGTCAAACAGTTCTGGGGAATTGCGAATCTTAAGTAAAATTTACGGTTTCACTTACGTTGAGGTAAAATTCGTCCGGAATTGTCTTGCCATTGACGACGGCGGCCTTTTTAATAATTTGTATGGCTTCAGTATTTTTATTCTTTGACAGCAGCCATCTCACGGATTCCGGAACAAACCTTGAGAATGAATTACACATTAATTAGACGATCTGCTTTCTCTCTCCGTAGATGTCCACGAACGATATTGGTGGCATTCAACAAAAAATGTCGCATATTTCGGAATGATTTCATAGTGTTTATTATCTTCTCAAAGATTAATGAAAGCAGAAGTAAACTGATAGAAGAATAGATCCTTAACCATTTAGGAACGAAAAATGTCGTTTTAATAAAATTTAAGAGCAACTATTTGTCAAAAGAATTTTTCCGGTGCTTTTGGAAAATGTCGACGTTTTATTTTCTTCTCACGTAGCTCGACTCCAAAAATTCAACCACGATAAACTTCATTGAAGAAATGTGTGTCAGCGCTTGGAGAACAACAAAGTGACGAAGTTCAGAACACGTGTGAACAAGGTAAGTGTACGGGCTGTTCCGGGTTCGACTCCCGGCGCCGGCTCTCGTTTATTCGATCACGGGATACTGTTAAAAATGTGTCCCTCAGATACTGCCTAAGCAACACGAGGGGTACAGAATCTCCTGCAATAATATTCATTACAGCGAGAGGAATTTCCACATTAAAATAATGTGTATCCATGGCGTTACAAAATATTGTAGATGAGGATTAAGTTTGAATGAGACATTCAAACACCAAGCAGAAATATCAAAATTCAGGTCTTCCTGTTAATATTTAAGCAAGCAATAGCCACTAACAAAATATACTCAAATGGTAATAAAATCCATTCAATGGGCGATCACTCACCAGTAAAACGATAGAATGAGAATGCTGGGCATGGACAAAACAATCTGCAGAGTGCGCCAGCTCCTTATAAAATAAGCAGCCACCGCAATCACCAGAAAGCCAACCGCGAAAAAGTACTGAATGACGATCCCGGCGAAAACCCGCTTTCGGGGACCAACAAATTCCATGCCTGCGGGGGAATAAAAAATGCATGGTTAATTGGCGAAGTTATTCAAAAATTTCTCCTCCATCTATTTCGACAAACCAGATGACGTACCTATGACGTAGGCAGTGGACGTAATCCCCGGCGTCCAGAATCCAATGGCCATACGACAGGCGGCCACTATGGCGATATGACTAGAAAAACTCGTGACGAGACCGCAGACAGTGTAGAAAAGCCCGCTCACTAGCAAGACTAATTTTCTCCCAAACCTGGAAGGACATTTTGCAATTGAAAAATATAAGACATTAGTGAGAGATCATTAACCTGTACTCCCAATTCAAAGAATTCTTTTTTAAATCGGTTGATTTGCTGAACGATGTCTCGCTTACCGATCGGACGACATGCCCAAAATCATGCCTCCGCAGAGCTCGCCGCCCATCTGCAGTGACATGATTAAAGCCGATATCCATTTATTGCTGCAAACCACGTCAAACTGAAATGAGAGGATGGAAATACAATTAGCTTTGCTTCATATGTACTTAGACAGGCAGCTTAATATACAATAAGACAATGGGGAAATTAACGGTTTATCAGTTTGCGTATCGACATAAGCGTTGAAATATCGTTAATAAATTTTAAAATAAATATATCAATGCATAAACGATTGCAGGCATGTACCTCAACAATCGAAAATATCAAAATATATTTGTCCAATTACATAAAAATGCACAGCTGATAATGCCAAAACATAATTGTTAAATCGTCTTTGTTCATTGCGTAGAAAATTAAAAAGAAAAATAGTAATCAAAAAGGAACATGAGATTACATCAGAAATGACGCTGGAGGCATACTGGGAATTATCGTAGACCCACGAGTTGCACTTGGCGGTGGCGGTGGACGACGATCCATTGGCCAGATCCTGCCACGGCTCCGTGTACACGTTGCAGCTGTCCAACGCATTGTTTATGTGATCCCAGGGCATCGAATAATTGAGATTCCGTCCGGGCAACATGTAAGGGTTGCTGCCGTTGTTGAAATCGTCCAATTCTATGCGGCACCTGAGAATAAAAATAAATGTCGACCACTTGTGAAACATAGTTAACCGAATGTGAGGAACATGACGTTTACCATTCGTTTATCATTCCACAAACCTAAGTCAAAGTTAGATTAAAATAAAGAAAAATAATAGCTTACCTATGCAAGGGCACGGCGGCCACGAAAACCCAAACCAACTTCTGGAATGCGCAGACGAGCATAGGAAAGCATAGCAATATGTAGATCCGCTTCTGAAAGCGGCCGAATTCTCCCAGCTGCACGATGACATCGTCGAAGCGCATGGTTAGAGGCCCAACACAGCCCCACCGCAACTTTTTTTGATCCGGTTCTCTGATCGGACCAATTAAATCATGGTCTCAGTTTCGAGGCACCGCGCTGGCTGGCCTTCAATCAGGTATACACGGAGGAAATTCTGAAACGATAAAATAAGTTGACAATTTAAGAATTACGAAGTAATCACAATATAATCGATGAACGAAATATTTTGACTACGAATTTTTCCTAAACACAAGTTCTCAATTCTCAACTGTAGGAAGAACCAAAATAGCATGGCGACTGGAGACTTAGGCTCATGTGGTGACGTTCCTCGGGTTCGTTTCCCGACACGGACTCTTATTTATTCGATGAGAACGTGCCCTCAGACATTGCCAACGCAACATGAGGGGGGTACAGAATGTCCTTTAGGGAACGCTGCAGTGAAATTTAAAAATAATATATGGTTACGAATGTCACAAAGGTGGTATTGAAATGACCTGAAAAGTTTAGAATAACACTCTTTTAACAAAACAAAAGTATTTTAACAAGCGTCTCTATCGAAAGCCTGTGCAATCATACGTTGCATTAAAAAATAAAATAAAATCGAAATGTACTGTACACACGAGATAGTAAAAAGACACAGATGCTCTCGAAAAGTGTGTTTGACATCAGTCTTTCACACGTCAGTGCTCTCCATCAATGACAGATTTTTTTTCTACTCGAAAAAAATTATGATGTCTGGTAATTAAATAGCTGTCAGTCAGTTTGACGAATAATAGTGATGGCCTTTGGCTTTCCGTCAGTTCAGCGAGTTCAGCCCAAGTGGCGACCGGGTCGACTATCGCGCGTCACTTTATAGATGATACGGTGTCACTGTGACGGGGAAGACTCTGCCAACAACGAATTATAAACAAAAAAAAAACCAGTCCAGCGAAAACCTTTTTTTTAATTCGGTTAGTGCACCGCACTGTCGAGAAAAAAAAAAAAAAAGAACAGCCTCACAACATTGGCAGCATCGACCATGGACAAGGACAACCGAAAACGACAGAGAAAAAATAATGCTGCGACAAGAAACATTGACACTCTCGACAACATGCGACGAACAATTGCGTCGGTAACTCGTTGAATGGAATGTTGAAAATCAACCGTTACCGCCTAGGGTGAGCAATAACTGCCACAGAGTCAACGTCTTTAGAACGCAAACTGCCCCCCCCCCCCCAGCAACCTGACAATGTCACAGATATTACAATATTATCTGCTATTACGTAAACTTTCAATCCAATTTTTTTCGCAATACTTCGAGGCGACATCTAACACATTTTAGAAAGATTTCCTAGGATCGACTTATAAAGCGTTGGTTGATTGATAAGTATTGACATTTAACTAAATCTAAATAAGTTTAGAGCAAATGAAAACAGGAGATAAATGATATTTTTTTTTTCATCAGCTAGTTAAAAATTTAACTCACGCTGCACAAGTCGTGATAATGACGAGATCATTTTAATCAGCCCCGTCTTTCAAACTTAAAAAAAAGGACGCCGCAAACCAAATAATTTTATTTTCGCCCACAAGATATAGTCAATAAGTTGGAGATTATATCAGATATGAACAATTTAACCCGCTTGGAAAATTTATTGTGCCGCCATCTGTCCCAAAGTTATTGCGGTATTATCACTACTTTTCGATCATCCTCCCGCATTTAGCAAACGAATTAACTTTTCCGTTTGACAGCGCCCAGCAGTCACATCGTCATGTACCAGCTGCCGACGTCACATTCGTCTTCCTTCATGTCAATGACGTCAGCAGGATACAAGTCATTAATGTTCAGTATTTAACTATTTAGAAAATTATCGCTGGAAGAGTGACCCCACCACGCATTCGAACCGTCGACCACCTCCATCGAAGCGATGACAGATTCATCGCAGACAGATCAATTGAATATACTGCACATGTGTGGCTCATCCGTCCCAACACCAGCTGCGATGTCAAGTAAGAATTTATTACGCTATAAAATAGATGCTATGATGCGTCTAACGAAATATTGAGAGAAATAAATTAGGAGCTTACTGCTTACTATGTTTCCTGACGGGCGGTACTATTCAAAAGGCAAATTTTCACCAGTGGAATAAAGGAGAGTCTGCGACGGGAACCGAACCCGGGACCGTCATACCACGAGTCTGTCTTAATTAACTGGACTACGACGAGTTGTACATTGGAATGAAAAAAGTATTAAATAGTAACAATAATATGGTTCGACGACTCTTCGTAGCCCAGTCCGTAAAGATAGATTTGTGGTGCGGCTGTTCCTGGTTCGATTCCTGGTACGAACTCTTGTTTTCTAGATCCCTGAGAACTGATGCAAATGTGCACAAATTGCTCAAGCACTGAGAGGGGTACAAAATCACCTGAAAGTGACTATTCCCTGCAGTTATACATATTTTTATTAGACGATGCAACGTTGGTCATATCTCACCAACGATAGAATCGAACCACTTAACTGCATTTGATGCATAAATGAAAAGTACGGAACGGAACCAAGACTATCCAACAGGATCACACTCCATTATTTTATCACCACCACGTCCCACTGTTATCAGCACCTATTTTTTTTTTTTTTTTTTTTACAAATGGATATACCCTGTAAGGCGATCTGGTCTATGAAAGCAGGGTCATAACTATGAACCAGCCTGTGCAAACATCGCCCAGCGAACACCTGCTGCGATATATCCTCTGGAGCCTCCTTCCAACTTAAACGTACCTATTTCATTTTATTTTTTTATCTTTTCTGTATTTTGATGAACCCACTACAAAAGAATCCCGCAAAAGAAAATCTACCCGAACATCTGCATTTTCACCACAAATTCGGTTCAAATTCGGTTTCGGCAAAAACGGACCGTTGAATACGGTCCTCCGTCATCAATTCCATTGATCAATTTTGGAAAATTGATATTGTGAATCTGCCAGTTTAATGTAAACCACAGACGGTGGGAAAAATTCACGACTTGGCGTCTATTGTTGAATGAGGAGCTCAATTTTGATCTTGAGTTTTTAACCTTGGTCGCAGATTCGGTACAGAAACTGCCAGTCTTACACTCTTACTAATCCCCAATTCTATTCAATCGAGTTTTAAATTATAATCCTAACATCTTCTCAACAATTGCGACTAATATACTGAGCCAGAAATGTTGCCACATCAAAATCAACGAACGAATTTTTTTGTTTGAAGTTTGCACCTTGCATTGACAACCATCCCAGGATAATAGAATCGAGCATTGTCCAATTGTGTTTGTTCATGCACTCAATAGTGTAAAAAAAAATCTACTTTCGAATTAGATTTATTTTCAAACAGCAAAACTGGTTGGGTATAAAATAAATATATTGCACAGGCCAACTTCAAACGATATAAGGGCTGCTCATGGGGTGGGCGAGCTTTCCTTTGGAATAGAAGTCCAGCTGCGAGACCAGTGTCTGCTAAAGATATCTACCTAGGTCTGAAGCATAGGCTAGGAAAATAAATTGAAAATAAAAGCGCAAGTTCATTAGTTACATTTCTGACTGTAACTGATGATTATAATTGCCTTACTATCGGGCATTTAAAACAAAAGATAGTTTATTTGTTATTAAGGATAAGAAAAAAATATCAAGTGACAGAGTCGTCAGTATGGTTTTTTTGGTATTGATGAGTCGTCCGTATGCTCCCTGAACAACAGCTAAATAATTACCAGAGTTAGTTAGCAGATCGAATTTCGGATGTGTAATCGGAGCCGTAACTACTCAGCATGAACGGCATTTACCGCCCGAATAAATTGACAGGCGCTCATCGGCATGCGCAATGCAATACACAATACAACAGTGCACAGAAATGTCACTGCGTGATTGGTTAGGAAATTATACGGCGTGTGTGGGCATCCAAGGCAAGACGACACATACATGTACATACATTTCCTCATGTACCTCAATCGATAAATAGTGCGTCACCGTTCTACACCTGCCTGCCAATTATTTTATTTTACCCCGTGGACGTGGACAAGTTCCAAAAATGAGAACTGGCGTGGCAGAGGAAACAAACGGCTCGCAGGGGTTGGAAAATCAACCGATTTGCACTATGCGGCATTCTAAATGTGTTCTGTATCTCGAAAACTAATTTGTGTTTATAATTACAAGTTCAATATTGTGCGGATGAAATCCAACTGATTTATTGTTCAAAATGGAACATTTAAGTACGGTAACAAATTTAATGAATTTTAATAAGGGTAAATAAAACCAATACATTGGGCAGAGATTTTCCTAACTCCACCAGGCTTTTAAAAAAAATCGCAGATCAATTGGGATACAAGAAAATCGATGTTATGTCTGAATCAAACTTGTCCCATTAAACATAGATAGAATGGGAAGTCAAATTTGATAGAACAATTAAAAAAATATATAAAAAGCTGTAACGCTTACCAAACAGAACACGCAAATCGAAATCGTTAGAATCAGCTCCAAAGAGTCGTTTTTTTTCACCACAAATACACTAACTGAGTAAACTAAAATCCCGTAAATCCTTCGAAAAAATTATTGATTCGGCGATATAGAATTTGGCGCAAGGGCAAATCGAACAGAGAGCGTTCACACACACAGTCAGCCGCCAAAACGGTTCATAATAATCTCATATGTCGCTACGACGACCGAGCAGCGTTAATGGAACCATCCTCTCTTCCTCCGCTGCTCGGACTTTGGGATGTATCGCCTGTCTGTCATCGCGCGGGAAGCTGTTATCAAGACAGGCACTGCCATTGAAAGGTTCAAGGCGTCACTAAAAAAAAAAAAAAATGGAAAGTCCTACACGCACGTACCGCATGGGAGGCAACGACGTGAATGATAATTTTCTGCGCCGCCGCGATTGACACCACGAGACACGAGAGCCTCCAAATGTGACAACTGCGGTCTCTGTTGGGTGTCTGAGTACGCATCTATAGAGCTAAGATGAAAAAAAAAAAAAAACAGTAGCCCCAGTCAGGGGGGCTGTCCAGAAATTGGATAATAATGACGCAATTGAAAGCAAGACTTTCTTTTTTACCATACAGAGTAGCGAGTGACAGTTGAAGGCCGAATGGTACCATATACAAATCACAGCAATTCAATACGAATTGGGACATAATCAGTCATCCTTGGAGATGAATATTTATTGTTTTGTAGAGTAAGACTCGTTGTAGCCAAGTCGATAATACAACAGACTGCGGTGCGACGGTCCCGGGTTCGATTCCCGGCGTGGGCTCTCGTTTGTTCGATACCCGGGGTACTGGTAAAAATGTCTCCCATACCTATTTCCATAGCAATACGAGGGGCACATAATCTCCTGTAGTGATATTCACTGCAGCTATTGGAAAAAAAAAATTTGTGCAGTGATATTCACTACAGCGATTTAAAAAAAAAATTGTGTTGTAACTAATTCCACCTTGACACTTGAACTCTCAATTTTTGTGCCGTGTTCTGTCGATTTTTGATCGATGCCTGAACTTTCTAGCACGCCGGATCGAATCAATTCAATTAATAACCCAACGGTTACAACGGCACCCTGAAGAATCAAGGCCCGACTTTCGAAAATTTACCGGCGCTTGTCAGTCTTTAAATGTTGGGGGGGGGGGG
>JAUJYS010001303.1:0-17906 GCA_033995665.1 Melogona broelemanni | reverse complement strand
GCTTTATGCTTAGAGCTTCGCCAGCTCTAGTTCGTCGATTACATCCAGTCCTGTCCTGGATCTCTCATTATTTATTTATCCTTGCGTATGATTTTTACTAAATTGTTTAATATGCTTTTAGCTAGAACCAGGCAGGGGTATCCGAGCTCAACGGCTAATGATGCCATCAGGTGGTGTTCGAGGAATTTTTTATACTTAAAATTAAGGATTAGTACTTGGGTAGGAAGAATATGAAACATTCCCAGGTCGCTTCCAGGGGGACTTCGAGACGGAAACGTTCGTAGCCAACCTTAACGTTTAAAAAAATAAAAATAATAGATGATTAGGTTAGGCGGGCTTCATCCCTATCAGGAAGATCATAAAAAATATTATTAATATCAGAACACGAAGGGCGAACAACTGGCTGACGGTAACAATGCCGTAATGAGGTCGATAGCCAATGCAATGAATGCTGTTTATTAAGCCACCGAAGAAGTGGGAAATTTAAGCATCAATCATCTTTTTAGCACATCATCCACTGTCCAAAAAAAAAAATAATACGGGAAGAGTGGGATACCGTGCCTAACAAGACATGTCCCGCACAGACCAATCTTTTTGGGATTAATTTTTCTCGACGCAAAAAAAAATGGTTGGTATTGTTGTGCGAAGGCTGGGGAATGTGTGGTCGAGTAAGGGGATGTAAGGGGGAAGCATGACGGGACTCACAGGTGAGAAGTGGGTTGAGATTTTTAGAATGGAACTGGATAGGGTGAAGTGGTGGTGGGGTTTCGCTACTTCGCCTGGATTCCACAAAGACCACTCTTCAACCGACGGTGGTGTTATGCAGTGTTGGGTTCGTTCCTTTTGAAAAGGAACTAGTTCTGTTGCAGTCCCTCAAAAATTAAAACGGAACCTAGGCGTTCTCAAATTCCTTTTGAAAAGGAACCTGGAACTTTTCCGTTCCTTCGTTTAAAAAATAATTTAAAAACATTTCCGGTAAGCAATCTAGAGGACAAATTTAGATTTGCGGGCACAGATCAAAATCTTTATCAATGTCTGTTTGATGCTGCAAAATTGTTCTGCTGACTTACACACTTTAGAAATTTAACTTTTGAAATTGATTACAAATAAAAAAAAAAAAAAAAAAACTCATAGAAAATTAAAGGTTATGGCAAAAGGAAGCATTGACACAAAAGGAACCCCCGTTCCAATTGCTCAAAAAAAGAACCCCTTCACGTTCCAATTCTTCCAAAAATAAAAGGATTCCTAGGCGTTCCTGCGTTCCTTAAAAATGCAACCAGTTCCTAGGAACGGAACTTTTCCGTTCCGTTTCCTAACCAACACTGGTGTTATGTACAGGGTGGCTACGCTGGATGTAGGTTCCGAGATAGACGGCCTTGCAAGTCATGCCTTATTTACCTTGCCAGTGGGTTGTTTGAGTGATGGAGAGAGAGAGATGCACGAATTTTCCGAGAGGTATCGAGGGGTGGATGGATAATGCGTTTTTGAGCGAAATGATAACGAGGAAGTGAATACGAATTTCACGAGGCGTCAACGAGGGTAAACGCAAATT
Source organism: Melogona broelemanni (assembly GCA_033995665.1). Lineage (NCBI taxonomy): Eukaryota > Metazoa > Arthropoda > Diplopoda > Chordeumatida > Chordeumatidae > Melogona > Melogona broelemanni. The sequence continues at coordinate 16,354 of JAUJYS010001303.1, read as the reverse complement.
TTAATTCGTCATTGATAACTGTCACGAATTCGAAAAAACGAACTTAAAAAAAAAAGTTCATATTTTTTCCCCTCTGTAATTTTGCAAATATATTCGTTAGTTCTTTGAGTGGTACTTTGCAAAAAATCCGTGGAGGGGGATCCATTGTCCTGGTTAATGTCTACGTGCTATCTCGTCGTAGATTTTCGATCCCACTGCAATCGAATAAACTGAATTTCAAATGTACTTGCTCATTTGTAAAAAAAAAAACACCGTTTGAAATTAAACAAGTGGTAGGCGGGACGCGTTTCATTTGAACCACCAAACTCATTCAGCCGTCAGTTGGAAAATATTATATTCGAAAAAACTTGTAAAAATTGTGTAGACTTAAAAATTTCGAGCAGCAAAAGAACGGTTAATATCATTGAGGTGGTCAAATGCATAGGCTGTCGATTTCGCGGTAATTTTGAGCTCAAACATTTAACAAACATCGACTAAAGCGCTAGGAGAAAAATAAGCAATTTTCTCCGCAATAACACATAACCAATAGTGTGGAATTGGATGAAATGAAAAAGTAAAAGCATTGATCTGTTTCAGCCAATTCAAGCATCAAAATAAGGGAAGCCACCCTAAGGGCAATTTGTCGAGCCCGCATTCCCCTTAATTCGACCCCGACAAAATAAATTGCTTTCACACATCACACATAAATTACGAAATAATAATCTGAGAAGTGTCTCGCATATATGATTGGCACAGATGAAAAAAAAAAAAACAATCAGAGAACCAAATCGTACCACCCTTCGAGATCCTTCCTCATCTATCACCTGCTTACCCTCCTGCCACATCTTCGCGGCCCACCCAACCACCCCCATAACTCCCTTAGAACACGTGTCTTCACGCCAAGAGTGCGTACTGCCCTAAATATTTGCCGGTAATGTGCGTGGCGTGCACACAATGTGGACAGACTAGAAAATAGTCGGCAAGACTGAAAATTACAAAAGAGTGAGTGAGGCTGGGGGGGGGGGGGATTGTGCTTGCGGGTTTATAAGAAACGGCGGGATGGATATTATGGAGGACGTTCGGGGATGTGTTCTGGGTTACTCAACCCGGCTTACGTCATAGCTGCGGGGCTGATTTCCCCCCACACACGATTCTTCATCCGATCTTTCAGTTTGAGGTGCCACCTTAAGGTGACATAGGGATGAAATATACTTGCCATCCATTTTAATTATTACCTTTAATTTGGGACCACTGGTGAAATATTATTTTAATATAATAAGTGTACGACGACTAGGACAGAAAATATAAAGCATTGATGGTCTTTGGCATCGACGAAATCATTTTAAACGCAGTTTTCGAAAAATTGTACATGGAATTCTATACGGAGGATTCGAACCTGCCCTAAACTGCACTAACCTATTTATCACCCACCTTACCATCCCTCCAATTCTCTAACCCCTTTCATCTCCTTTTAATTCCTTTACTCCCTCATACCCTAAGTCACCTTAAATGCGCAAGCGCGGCGACAAATATATCTAAATCTAAATCTAAATCTAAAACATGGCAATTCGCGCAAGTTAACGTGTCGAGCTGCTATTCCCATGTCGCGAGTTCAACTCATCACGACAGAGGCTACCGGAATTTTTCTTGCGAAAGAAATTAAGTGTTCCATTTTAATTAAAGTTGAGCCTTTGATTCCCCCTCTTACAGATAAACGTTAAAGATTCCTTCCTAGGTAGTTAGGCGGTAAACGCTTGTGGGCCCTTCACAACAGTTGAAAAAAATAACGATACTGTTCTTGCAACAAGCGTTTTCAACTATAAGGTAAACTTGAAAAGATAGAAATTGAAAAATGATGTTTCTGTACGCTCTTTCAAGCATTTCGGTGGTTTCGTTTCGCTCGGAAACATTTCCCCCCAATTATTTCAGATCGTTCATCCACCAGATCTTAAGAAAACTCTTGAAACGAAAAACTAGAGCACAAAAATACAAAACTAACTCGATGCCACACAGTTTAATGTTTACCGAGAACGACAGCTGCCCATATATGTTTTTACGTATATATCGTCTTCCTTGGAAAGTTGAAAGCTGTAAAACCGCATTCTCGACGAGCAAAGGTTGAAAACCACTTAGCGTAGGCACGAAGGTATCGCATAATAGACTAAAAACACAAACATCCTCTTATCATCAACCAGGACGTTATTTAACAAAAAATTGACCGTCTGTGAGCGGACGAGCCGGTCTCTCGCTGACCAATAAAATGCGTATGAGATGCCTGCAATAAACGGAAGAGAGAAATAGACCTGGCACCTATAATTCTTGACCAGCAAACAAACAAACGTTATGTGCCCGCCGCCCCACATCAACAAAGTTGATGCCAGCTAGCAGCTATCTTAAATTCATTAAATTCCGCACGTTTCATTTGACGATTAAAATAAGAGTCAATCTTGTTTAAGAGTCAATCGCTGAAGCATGACCGGTCAGGCAAACTTGCAGAATGGAACTCATCATGTTCATGAACAATAAAATAAAATCTACATTTCTCTGAACAAAAGGGAAGATGCGAGCATAACCAATCATTTTAATGCTCAACCAAAAATAAAACTTTACAATTATAATTGCTAGTAAATATTAAATCGTACTTCACTATATTCGCCTGCAGCTTTCTGAGCCACCTTTCGGCAAAATGTGGCAACTAAACATGCATTTTACATTTGAATGAACGCTACAAATTCGCTGTACACATTCTGGAAGCAAGTCGCATGTTACAAAAAGTCTGCAGAAACTAATGTGGGGTAATAAATTAATATAAATTTCTTATACGGGGATAAAAATTAAGAACGCATACAACTTTTATCAAAAAATTACAATAACGTGATCAACGTTAAAAAACATCCATCGCATAACATAAATTATCAGAGGACGTTGTGCTACAGGTAAAACCACAATATGAAAACATCCTTAAAGGAAAAAGTAGCTGGCGGCACTGTTCAGACCTACGAATGTTCCCGAAACGACTTTCGATTTGATTACACACAACCCCTATCAGATAAGCCAAAAAGAAACATTGTGAACAATTTAAATGCATTTCATCGTTTGGCGTATGCTAATTTAGGTTGCAGAACTGTGGCAGCTAGCGTGCGCGCTCACACACGAAAAGGTGGGCCGCGAATGTTGCATGTGTTTTTTTGGTGTCATGGCTGCGCAGTTTAGGCCGCAACTATAAAATATATTCACGTACATAAAAGTGCACAAGTTAATCATGTATATGAACAACACCTCCGTCTGGGGGCCTTCAAAAACGACATCACGCCGTTTTCAGTATAGTTTTGACCTATTATCGATGCTCCGCACAAATGCCAAATGTGATGGATTTTCGGAAAGCTTTCGACAAGATATAATTTATATTGCAGGCAGCGCGCCGCCGCGTGTATTTTGTATGCACATCGGAATTCGCTAATAGGTAATTCACGACGATACCAGCATGCATTGGCTATAAAGACGCGTGCGCTCTGCAATAAAAAAATTCATTCTGAATGATCGGGAGGCCGCAACCTCCTAAGACCCAATTATCAAGCCATCACATCGAACGAATAATAATTCCACTGAGCAGAATCATCAAAAACTTGAATGAAAACGCCGAACGCTGGTGTAACGCCAATATTCTCTCAGCGATTAATTTCAAGGTACCCATCTCCACCTATCGACGGTGTACCCAAACAGAATGGTACTGCTTTTGGGAGAGGGTGGGGCATTGCTTTTACGGCAAGGTCGAATGTTTCCTTATTGTTTAATTCGATGATGAATGGTCTTCGGACAACACTTTTGTATTTCCGACGCACATTAAAAGTTGGGTTGTTAGTCAGATAACACTTCATGTCTCCAACAAAACTATTAGCGTGATCGTTATTCACAGAAATATTAAGTTACTATACTGAGCAGGAGAAAATCGTTAAAATTATAAAAACGTTGCGCTTCGTGAGAAGGAATGTACGCGTAACTCTTGTAATTAGCATATGTCTTAGCATATGCGTAATTCTTGTAATTAGCATATGTCCATAGCCAAATAAAAATGTACCGAGAAAGCAATAATGAAGTATCCGTATCACGTTTGAGCACACACTAATAAGTTTACAGCGGCTCGAAGTCATTACCATTGGCAGCCAAAAATCGATTGTATTCGGCTCGAGATGACCTTAGACGCAAGTGAACTCGCCTATGTCTACCAGACAGCATGAGTACGTGCTTTGTCTGGCGCAGGCCTCCGTTCTCTCAATCATATGCCTCCGACGTCCGACATTGGCGGTCAGTGAGCAATGGAGCGTCCAATTCCTGGTGAACTCATGCAGGTCCTTCGACATTGTATTTGAGAAAGTTTACTACTTTTCCACCAGTACGCCCAAAATTATATATATTTTTTAGAATAGAACTAAGCAGAAACGAAAATGTTCGGGGGAAAATATCACCGGGGCCCATTTTTGCCAGTTTTGCGGTATATAATAAATGTGAGCACGAGCCTGGAATCGAACTCAAACCCAGTCGTACCACTAGCCTGGCTCCTAACCAACTAGACAAGAGTGAGTTAATAAAAATAGGACTAAAAAATAATCAAAATCTTTGAAACGATTTTATATTTTCACTCGACAAATGACATTCATTAGAAATTTGAATTAACGTTTAACGAATAAAAAGCGATACCGAGAAGATTAGAGCGATACCAGTTTTGCGGTATGAATAAAAAGCGATATCCAGAAAATTTAAGCGATTCCGGGATACCCAAAAGACTCCCTAATGAGAATTAACGAAGTCTTATCTGATAAGAGCTTTGCTGCAGAAACCATTTACAGTGGATAGTTCGAACTGAAATTTCAACTAAAAATATTTAGAAGCGACAACATGGTTGAGAAATATTACCACGTCGTACAAAACCAACGAAATAATTAATTCGTTGAAGAATAATGTGATGGTCGATCATTTCTACGATCGATTTGTGTCAATAAGATCATTCAGGTACATTGAAAACTGATTACAAACAAAATTGTTCACAGCATGGCTGCAGACACACCATTCGCAAAACGACGACCCACTTCTACGTATCAGGCATACATTGTATGGCGTATTTCCTTAAAACGTTAAATGAGTGATTAGTGCTAAATGGCACTAATTGGTTCCTCGTGGGCACGAATCAGCGAATTGGGTGTCAATTCGAAGCGCACCAATTGGCACAGGTATAAAAAGATAGCGTTGCTTCGTGTAGCAGGATAATATAATGCAGAAAATGAATTGAGATCCGCCGGGGAGGTCTCTATTGATAACCTCGCTTAATTTAATCAGGCGCGCCTGATGGACCCCATGCAGAGTCCTCTTGTCCTCTCCTTGGAAAGATAATTTGACGTTAGGTTTGGAATTGTGACTGAAATGTTGCCAATTACAGCGGATAGACAATACCTGGTTTCGCACAATTTTTTTTTTTATTCTTTATACTCAAAATTTATCTCAATACAAAATATAAATTGTTGGAATAAAACCATTAGATCCATTTGTATCTCGTTACGCGTGGCGACATGAGCGTCCAAAAGAAATTCAGTCTGCATATTTGAATAAAGACAGAACGATTATACCAAAGTGCAATCGCTAAATTCTCCGTTGGTCATGACATAGAAAATTTAAAGACACAAGCCGACCACTTTTTATACTTAAGTATTTTCTAATTGTAGGGTGTTGACCATGGTTAAAGGTTTGTTCTTTCTTGGCTTTTGGTTGTTTTGCAAACACTAATTCATTATACGTTAATTTTAAGACTATTACCTTTAAGACCTTACTATCGGACTTTAAAATCGCTGATTTCATTTACGTTTAATCAGTTTTTTCTCAATTAATTCTACATCTGTCTCCGTGTGTATTTTATACACCAACGTCGTTAATTTTAAGGTTTCTTCTTTCTTCGCTTTTGCTTGTTTTGCAAACACTAATTAATTCTACGTTAATTTTACGTTATTTGTGAGGTTTGTTTTTAGCCAACCCATCGTCGCTTATCCTCGGTGCGCCCAGAGCAAGCACAATCGATGTTTATTTATTTTTAGTGAAGTTCCCCTCACTGAGTGAATATCACTGCAGGAGATTCTGTACCTTAGTGTAACTTAGACGAGCTTAGGTTGCTTGTGTTGCTTAGGCAATATGTGGAGGGCACATATAATTGTGGCAAGCGTGTGTGTCTTTAAATTTTATACATTCAATTTAAATTTAATTTTTTTTCCTTTGTCAGAAGGCTATTTTTTAGTGTCATCTGGTGACCATCCAGAGAACTGCATGACACATCACCTAAATCTGATCTGGTGGACATAAGCGATGATTAATAACGAAATGAGCGCCATCTGGTGTTACAGCGCAGAGCGAATACATGAGGACGGACTTGGAACGAATATAAAAAAAAATTAAATATCCTGTAGGCTCGATAGCACAAACAACATGTGGGCGGACAGAAGAAGCCTTCCCCGAATCGCAATGAGCGATTTGAAAATGAAACCATAACAGAAGAGAGAAAGGAGAAACACAATGCGCTGGAAACTGGAAAGAATGTCACGCGCGTATACGGCCTGTGGCCTGACCATGCATTAATGAGCTGGAGAGATTGACGTCATTCGGGGATGGCAACAAGTAAATCTGGTTTTAGGAACGTCTGGAAAATCATTTCGATGCCGACAACAACAAAAGGTTTAGACCCATTTGTGTGGCCGCCAAAACAATCACGAATAAGGAGTACAAAGGATTCGGAAAACAATGGTATTTAGTAATATTGGCGGAAAGAATCGGTGAAATATGGTTCGGGTCAATAGGGTAATATTAAGTTGTTAAAGATCATTTATTATATTTAATAATAAAAATAGCATCCGCTCTTTATTATTTTCGAATTTTTTTTTATTTTGAATTGTTTATTATTTTCGATGATGCTTTTTCAACAAACGAAGACATTTTTTTTTTTTTTTTTCAAATTGCACAAAGGCAACGCGTTATGCCCCTCACCTCGCCAACGAAGAGACATTTGGCGAGGGGCAGGGGCATTAGAGTTCCCAATAGGGAACTCTAATGTTGTAAACTTAAGTAAACTGTAGCAAACTTTCAACTGTAGTAAACGTTTTCGGGCAAGTGAAATTCTTAGGCGCTGCTTGCGTCAGAATGAAAGTCATGCCTGTGTGGTCCAGGGTTTATTCGATCCGGGGTACTGGTGAAATTGAGCCCCTCAGTACAGAAGCTCAAGCCCTAGGAGGACTACAGAACCTCATATAGTCTTATTTACTACGGTGATTCTGAACAAACAAAACAAATAGAAAGTACACGTTTAAGATACCTTCGTAATTTCCAAGCTTAACTTTGACGAAATGATCAAGTTCGCCCCCCTGGGGAAACCGCGAGACGAATACGTTGGTAAACGTCGTATTCCAGAAATGAGATAGTTATTTGAGAAGACAATTGATTTGTCAGGATACATCAGCGCAATATTATTATCATGAGACATCAGGTTGCTTGGTGTCATTGAAGAATTGTATTTCGGATTTACCCGTGTGCATAATAAAAAAAAAATGTTAGTGTGATTGCTGTTTTTCAGATGTATTCATAAGAATAAGAAAAAAATGATCGTAACGACATCGCCACCTCCAATGACTAGGTGATTAGTTCGATTTCAGTTCTTTAAAATAATATTGCGTTAAGGTTTAGCAAACATTTAACAGTTTTTTATAGATTAACTCACTTTAGTTTTTCACTTTATATGTGAGGGGAAGGGCTGGGAAGGAGATTTGCAGCTGGTATAGCCAGACTGCAGGATCCACCCCTGAGCTCTGGACTTCCTAATGGAAGCTCAGGGGTGACACGAGTACCGCAGCTCGTCGAATGCTCGTCGAAACGACTGCTTCTGCCGGGAATCGAACCCGGGACCACCCGCTTAGTAGTCTATGACTATAGCCACTGTACCACGGGGGCTATAAGGATATATTTAGGCAACTGACGATGTTCGTTAAAACAAATGTAAAAAAAAAATTCTCCAGAAACACGAGAGCGTCTATTCAGTCGTTCACCAGGGGTCGCCACGCGCGCTAATTGGAAAACACGTAGCCATGCAAGGAGATGGATGGGGGAGTGATAGGCACGGTGGGTGGTAGGAAAATAGATATACCACGCGTGTTTACACTGCGAGTAAAAATGGGAGAGAATTAAAGTGGGCGGTAGAATAAAGCTTTTCCGATCTGGGCGTGGGGGGTGGAGGGTTACGTGTACAGAGGAGGCGGCTACTCCTATAGTGGAACGATGCGCGCGCAGCTTTCGCTCTCTAGTGCGCCCTGGACAATCTCAACTGACCAATGGGAGCGAGCCCTGACAGCACCAGCAAACTTGAATGTGTGTTTAGTAAAAGTTAAACTTTAATTACACGGTGATTTTCTATCCACACACACGCTCACATACTGATACAGGATCCTATGGGGAGGGGGGAGGCAGAACACGTACTGTGTGTGCAGTAGTAGACTCGTCAGGGGGGCGGTAGTCGAATGGGGGCAAGGGAAATCAGTTAACCGAGTCCCGGTTGTAGACGTCATGTACGATTGACCGTTTTTAATGTGGAACTAAAAAATTTCCATCGTGTCATTGCTTAATATATATATTTATACAGGATGGTCACAAAAAAAGGCACCAAAAATTCATTTTGACAGATCTTCGCGAAAAGTTAACCGATTTTCTTAAAACTTGGCATGGGTGTTGATCAACTCATTATTTTCAAAATTTTCGCGCATAGGTGATAAAGGTGGTAACGGTGAAGTCTTGAGCTTGGATTTTGCAGTTACACTGGATTGAAAAGTTCAAACTGCTTTATCCAACTGAATTTAATTCAGTTTAATTTTAAAGCATACTATCGTCAATAATATACCAATTTATTTTCCGATGATAAATAAGTGAAAGATTTGTCGATTTGTCGTTTGTTTTAAAAGCCAGAAGGAAAAATTCACACGAATGAGAGGGTCAGCTTACTTCTATTGCTCTGAATTGCGGCGGACGATAGAAAGCCAGCTCTCTCGTAAAGAAAGCAGGATTTTGTTGGAAATGACGACCGAAGTATCTCCCTGTTGAATGACTGAGCGCCTCAATAATAAACAATTACCCCTTCTAGCCTATATTCTTCCACCGCCGCTCCCCCCTCGGTAGGCTTACGCGTGAAATCCGGTTGGTCATCAACTGAATAGTATTTTTTTCAATGTCACCTTGCACGCGAGAAGGAACAGCACCCGGTTGCGTCCATGCTCTAACGTGGTCGTCAACGTTTCCGCCATTTCCGGGCCTACGTCAGACAAGCTTAACAGTACAGTGGCTTTGAGTGCACCCCAAAAATGAACGACCGCCATTGGTCAGCCCGAATCCTGGCGACGACAGCTTCGGTGATCGACTCGCCGTATAGGCGACAATATTTCTCGATAGAGGGCGCTTGATACCTTTTCCTGTTAGGTTCGGGCACCCCCAGAAGAACTAAAATACAAAACAGAGAGCTACCCACAGGACAAGTCGTAGTCCAGTTAGTTATTGCAACCGCCTGTGGTGCGGTGATCCCGGGTTCGATTCTCAGCTCGGACTCTCGTTTATTCGATCCCGGGGCACTGGTAAAAAATGTGCCTCTTAGACATTGCCTCAGCAACACGAGGGGTACAGAATATCCTGTGGTAATATTCACTACAGTGATGTGGTCATTGATTGACACAATCATTGTTTGTCAATTTTAAAAGATGAGCATCTGAAACTAAAAAGGTATGGAGATTTCGCGCCGTTAATGAAATCGTCCTGTAGCGTCCACCAAAAACGTAGCGCATCGGACTAGCCGCTCGGGGGTGCCACTAGTTTTGATATAAGATCGCAACGTCAATTTAAAAGCAATTGATAAAACCTTAATTTTTTCTTGGCGAAAACAACTCTATTGTTGACTTACGACCCTGCGCCATCCAATGACATACGTGTCCCCATTCCATCATTGGGCTTGGCTGCGACAGAGGTCGCCACTATCTATGGCGTGACAGGTCTATATACAAATTTTGGGGTGAGGTGGGGCGGAAAGGGTGAGTGGGGGTAGCAGTACGAGGCGAGAGAGCTGTAGGAGTCCCCACTGTGCTCGGACGTTCGGACTTCTTCACCTATTGATTGATTTGGCCGGCCAGATGCTAATTAGGCTAGGAGAGAACTCGCTGCGTCGCGCTCTGGTCCACTCTCCTTCCTATCTCGCCCGGTGGCCGAAGGGGAAAGTAGCCGCTGGCGCCCTCTATATCGCCATCTCTTGCCGCGTGTGTTTGGTCATCGCGCTCTCTTACTCTCTCTCTCTCTCTCTCTCTCGCTCTTCACTCCTTTCTCGCCCGGTGTACACAGATTGCGTTTTGCCATTGGGCCATTGCAAGGCGGACACGAAACCCGCCACCTAGCGGGACACTCTGAAAATTCTTCTTAGAACGTCACTCTGCCCATTTATGGTTGTAAGCATTCGACTGATACAATGGTTTTTTTTCTTTGACAATTTTTCGTTCAAATTTTCTAAGAAATTTTGAATTTTTTTGTTGGTTCCATTCCATACGGCCTCTATTCCTTTATTTCTTCATTTGTATGGAATTGTTCATCTTTAAAATTTTATTTTAGTTGCGTACGGTTTTTCCGACGATAGGGGTGCGCATGTGTAGCACGTGTTGTGATGCCGTCGCCGTAGTGGCTGCCCCTTTGACAACGGCAATCACACAATACACATTTGACATGCGGGATAGTTATACTAATGCTGCCCACCGTAAAATGTATGGGCGTTGTCACGTTCAATTTATTTTCGTGGTTAGTTTTGCATCAGGAGATTTCTTCCGTCGTGTTATCAAAAAAAATTGCGGGCTCGAACTGGCAACCATAACTCAGTTTAAAATTCCTGCTTCATAAATATTTTTCGATATTTTAAACAATTCAACCCAGGTCTGAAAATGTACGTTTTTGATGGTTGTTTCATCAATTCGGTTAGCATCCCGGCATGGGGGACTATAGGCTTTGCCGACTTTACTAAAAATCGATACGTTAAAATTACTGGTTTAAAGCGACTTTGACGACTGATCCAGCAATGGTGTAGCATGATTCCAGTTAAAAACGGCGCGATCATTATAAAAACGCTAAATGCGCCAGAACAAAATCGATATTTTAAAACCGACATTTAAAATTTTATTTATTCGAAAGAGAGACCTTTGCGACTGGTCCCCGACCCCGTTTCCCTCCAAAATGGTCAGACCATTGTAAAAACGCCCAATGAAACCGGCCGGATCGTAATCCGGCCTTCGGCCACTTGCATGATTGATCGAGCAGTCTGTGTTCCCCCGATGCCGACCGCCGATAGAGAACGTCAACCACCCTCCCCATACCATCCCTCACCCCCACCCCCCACGCGGAGCACCGGTTTGCGGTGACGTGGTCCTTCCACCTGGACCCAGGCCGGATTCGAAATTCGTCCATCCCGTTCGATTCACATTTCCAACCGCCGTGTTTCCATGCCAACGCGAGTCGGTCAGCATCGTAATTTTAAAAATCCTCCCTCGCCCAACCCCACCACCCACCACCGCTCTACAGGCGCCCTTTCATCTCTCTTCAACCCTATCTCTTCCTCTTTTAACTCTGCGCTGGTGGTGGTTGGGGCGGCGGTGGTGGTAGTACCACTGACCAACTCTCCCTCTTCCCCAGCAGTTCTCCTCTCTCTCTCCATCCCTCTGTCGCCCACTTGTGCAGCAGTTTTGTCTGACCAACGGTTTGTTGATGTTGGGCCCAGTTGGCCGTGCGATGGAGCGCTCTCGGACGGCGCTCTCTGAGCGCTCCGCCTGGGGAGGAGATGCGCGATTAAGAATCGGAACATCCGGGGTACCCCGCCGCCCACGCGTGTGTGTGTGTGTGTGTGTGTGGTACGAAGAGCGTTGCTATTTCGATATTGGGGCTCGGAACGGCTGACGTTTGGATAATAGGACTTTAGAAAAATCCAATTTCCGTAGATAATAATAAAAAATGGTTGTTAAAATAAAATTTACTATAGCCAGGAAAATTGGAATGTCAATTCAGAGTCAAAGGATTTAATGTTTAAATTAGTTTTTAAATTTGTATTAAATATTTTAATAATTTTTTTAAATAAATTTTTAATTATTATTATTATTTTTTTTTTGATCGACTTTAATTTCAGCATTGCATACCTTTCCTGACTATATTTCAATAATACAGCCAATAATGTATGTTGTATATTTGTACATGTATTTTATTAGACATATTTTCCGTGCATAGTACTGTTTATAAAAATGAGTAACTTTCAAGAGGGGAAATTATTAATCAATAATTCCACTGTACTTTCGATTTCACAAGAGGAACACGCTGCTCTTCCGTAACATACATATATTATTCTTTATTAACGATGTTACTTTTAATTTTGACGTTTATTTTAGTTGATAAGAGATAATGATCGAGTCGAGAAAAAAATATTGCATTCACGAATATGTTGTTCAGGGTGATGCACGCATGAAAATTTTCGTATAGGAGACCATATATCAGTGCAGCGTCCAAAAAAATACGCGTAGCAATGATCCTGACACACAAACACAGAAACCCGTTCTACATTCCAACTTTTACCCGTAGACGAAAAATCCAGCGCGATGTTCGCCCGCCGTCAATGTCGCTGCGGTCACTCGGCGTTCATAGCGCCGACCGAACGCCACGAGCACGTAACCCTACGTGTCCAGCATGAGAGGAGGAGGGGTGGGGGTAGGAGGCGAGGGTATGCTCACGTTCCAATTTCCCGCTCCTCCCCTTCAGCATCCCTCGCCCGTCCTCGCACGCACTGACCAGTGGTCGACAGCCTATAGAGAACGAAGCACGCTGCTTCAAAAGAGAGAAGATGATGAGGAGGTGGTAACGGCTATGGGAGGCTGCATGAACGAGGGGGGTGTTGGGAGGTGGGCGGGGGTGGTGAGGTGGACTTGAAGAGCGAGGACGATTACATCTTTTGCTCGGTAAAGGGTTGAGTAGCGTTATTAGGAAAAGTTTGGCTGGCAGCGCTCCCGAGCCGCTCCCGACCGATGGTTGTTGCTCGGAGCGCCGCTTGTTGTCCTCCTGAAACCACCCGCCGTCCTTCGTCTGGAGCTTTCAGATTTATCGTGATTGCTACATAGGTGACAGGAGGATCTTTTAATCGAAGCGAGGATGATAATTAAATAGTTTAATTAATAAAAGCTTCTAACCTATCCAGTTGGATACCCATATTAATTTCATTTGAATGTTACGTGAACTGTATTGAAAATTTTCCGACTTAAGATAATTTAAATAGATAATTTTCAGCACAGTATGACTGAAAAACGTAGATATTATTATTTTTGAAATAGCTGCAGCCCTTGGTTGTGTTCTATATTTATCGGGTTTATTTTTGCACGACGAATTTGTTAGTGATTGAATTAACTATCTTCGCGATTGTCGTAACTTGTAGATACGCGCAAATGGAGGCAATATCGCAATGCACCGTTGCCATGCAGGGAAGTTTCTTATTCCATCTATAGCAAATAACGACAATTTACGGTGATTTAAAAAAAAAAAAAAAAAAGAAATGTGGCCTGCAATGCGTGGGTGGATAAATTCGCGACCATGATTGGACTCATGATCTCACGAGCAAATCTATGCGAGAGAGAGAGAGTGAGAGCGAGTGGACATTTCCACGCTGACCTTTGTATTCATTCCCTCTCCGCGTTGACGGCCAGTGTCCGTGAGTGGCCGAGTGCACGTCGGGCTCCCTCTGTGCCGGCACTGCCAAGGCTTCGTCGGTTGTAGCGGGGAGCACAGTTGGGCTTTACTGCGAATACAGTCGAACGCCTAAAAAAGTGAACATTTCCTTTTACTCATATACTAATATTTTCGTTAAAATGTTGAGGTTGGGACACAATGAAGAAACTCATTTTCCGAGTATTTCACATTGACCATTTTAAACTTTTCTCTTAATTATTGCTATTTATTAAAAATGTTAGTAGCATCATTGTTGACTACAGTACGTCAATAAGCATAAAATTTCTGTTCATAATTCTGGGGAGATATTTTTGTCGTTGTTTTCGCTAGAAATCTCTCTGGTGGGCGACATATTTTTTCTCTTTATTTACAAATATATAGGACTCAAACATTTGACAGATTTCCAAATCTCTTTAGATCTAGATACGGGGGTGACGTAATCTTGTAGTGATTAGCACTACGGTGATTTAAAAAAAAAATATCCGCATACACGAACGCAGAACTACCATAATTATAAATATATTTCGTTTCGTTTATTCGATCCTGTGGTACTGGAATGTGCCCCTCACACATTGCCATAGTGACACGAGGGGTACAATAACCTATTGAAGTGCTATTCACTACAGTGATCCGGAATAAAAAAAAAATTCGAGAGCCCTCTAAGGTCATTGACCTCACTAAAGTCTCAATACTCATATTCCTCCGTTCTGTCCTGATGGAACTGACCAACAGCAGAGATCACTACCTCAACCAATAATATTTTTCCCAGTCATTTTTAAAATTGACAGCGCGCCATCAATGCCGGAGGCAGTTTTACCAGGATATTCCTTAAAATATATCCGAGCCTCCTCAATTGACAAAATGATCACCAGTGTCTCAATACAGTTTCGCCATAGTACCATCGCCCTACCCCGCCATCTCCTTCGCTGGTAAAACACGCTCCCGACTGCACCGAAAGCCATTTCTCCCCACCCTTCCTTCTGATGGCTTCAAAACTACTCGCCACCACCACCACCACCCATCGCTCTCCCTTGAATGGGCTGCCACTGATTTCGTTAATTTTCTATCGATTTTATAAATTCGATGGACACTGGACTTCACGTGAACTTTTGACTCTCCCACCACCGCAACCCCCTTGACCCCCCTCACTCCCACCGTCCAGCCTACGGTCCGGCCCGATTGCCGAGCGACCATCCCTTCAGGCATGTGCCAATCATGGCGCCAAGAACGCCTCCCCCTCCTCCACTTCAAAACCACCCCCTCTGCTGACCAGTAAGCCTATACGGCATCGTGTGTATATGTGTGTCCATCTCGTGGCGCTCATGCAACGGGATGCTGGGATTTGCTGGCGCGCTGTCCGAGCGGAAGGGGTGAAGTCCCTGGAAAGAGTAGTCCCTTTTGGCAAACGGGTTGATGTATCCCCGCGAGTTGGGGAACGCTGTGCGTGGCGCGTGTTCGACTCGTGAGACCACCGGGTCCTCCGGTTTGCGCTCGAGATCACCACGTTTTTTATACAACCTTTTATTTAACTTGACATCTCTATGTTTCAACTTCGTTGAAGTCCTTTTTTAAGCCAACTTCAACACGTCCAAGAGAGCTGAAATTTTGTACACAGCTCAATCTCACGAAACATTTTAATCCCAGCCACCAGACCAATAGGGAAAGCCACCAAGTGTCCCTGGATTTGATTCCCGCGGCCCACTGGTCTCGCGAGGATTGTACGCGCGTGCTGTCCCGCGTCGCGTTTGCGGCTTGTCGCTCTTCGATTTTCGCTTGGTCGTGTGTGTGTGTCGCGTTACCCTTTACGCGTGCGTGCGTGTGCGGCCGCCGTGCTGGACCAAGAGTGAACTCTCGATCCGTTAAGTAAACGCGCCCCACCATTTCCATCTATATTTTTGTGTGTTTTTCGGAGGGACGATTCAGTTTTTTTCTTACATTTACGATCAAAACGTTAGTCAGCATTCCCCTGGTTTTATCGATGGCAGGCAATCACGCATTGCATGCCTGCATTGCGTGAATGCCGGCCGCTTTAAATTAATTATTATTCGTTTTCTTGCTGATGTCTTTAAAAAACTTGGTGGTTGCATTCGAATTAATTTATTTAAATGTTATTATACCGGTATATCCAAATATAAAAAATGAATTTCGTCGATCACAAAAATGAATTTCGTCCGCCTGTTGTTCGGCGATCCAGGGTTTGATTATCAGCTGCCTCTCGTTATTCGATTCCGAGGCTTGGCGAAAATGTACCTTTCCATAAAATGCTACTTGTATTTTGAGTTGGTTAGAGTGGTACATAGTCTGCTGTAGTGATATTCACTGCATTGATGACCGGCATCATTTGTCAAAAACAATTATCATGAATCAGCCTGAAAATAGTCAAGACATCGACGTTCGTCGTACACCTTCGGGCTTCTGTAAAATATGCACTAGCATGGTGTATCATGTTGATTGACCAGTGGAGATACTTCATGTCGGCGTCGCATGCGAGTTTGGCGAGATTGTTGGAAAACGTGCCCTTCCCCCTGCCCCCTCCCGCCTCCTACTCCTCCACACCCCCACATACCCACTCCGCCCA
>JAUJYS010001302.1:0-17908 GCA_033995665.1 Melogona broelemanni | reverse complement strand
AGAAGATTCTGTTAGGGGGCACATTTTCACCAGTAACCAAGGATCACGAATAAACGTATGCATGCGCCCGGGAATCTAACCCGTGACCGGCCAATTACAATTACAATTACAATTTGTACCCGCGAGCAGCCCCGGGTGGGGGGGGGGCTATGGCGGGGGTCAGTGACCAGTTTATGAAATAATTTATTTCGATTTTTAATATCCTCCCTTCCTCTGTTGCGATCGAGGAATAGCCTCGGATCGCTATTTTTTTATAGATTATTATCTTTAACGTGCTACAACACTGCATTGCTATCTCAAAAGCTGCCTTAAGATAATCGATAGTAATCATCAGTTTAAAAAATACATTAAAATAATTTTGACTTTACATGTACAGATGGCGCCACAAGTACCGAATCGGAATCTGCGTCATCTGCAAACAATATACCGAAACGCACAAATGTGACACGTAAAACCAAAATCACAGCATATTGCCAAATGTTGGATAGGACATCCGCGTTCTAACCTTCATATATCGTTGCGCTCGTTCGTTAGATTCAATGGTGGTACGTATGGTTGTCCATCGATTGATTGACAGACCGAAATCGATTTATAGACGCAACCCCTCCCCCCACCCACACCTCCTCCCTGTTATTAAATCCGGCCGTGATGACTGACGACCGATTCATCATAATGATGAACGAGCCAAAGCGAAAGGGGCCGGCAAAAAAAAAACCAAAAAAAACGAGTTTTTCGTGTAAATTTCGAGCAATGAGTTAAGGGATTTCAGATGAAGTAAGGTAAAAGAAAAAAAAAATGAAATAAAAATGTCAACGTCACAGTCGAAAGGAAATGCAATCACAGCACAATATTATGTTTACCAAAATCATTTATAATGCACTTTAGGTCGGTTACGAACCTGATTTTTCGGTTGCAAGAAAATGCTATTTCTTCGAATGAAATAAGATCTTAAAAAATCAAGATATTTCCTTTTCTTAAAAATGGTATGCATTTTTTCTTACATTTTATGCATTTTATCTTTTTATAGAATGTTAACGCATATTCTGGCTATTTTTCAAAGTTGGCAGACAAAGGAACGATACCTAGAGAAAACAAACTAAAACCAAAGGTGGACTAATTTTTTTTTCTGGGGAAATTATCCCCACACTGTAGTGAGTATCACTGCAGGGGATTATGAACCCTTCGCTTAGGCAATATGTGATTGACATCTTTTTCACCAGTACCCCAGTATAACGAATAAACGAGAGCCTGCGCCGGGAATCGAACCCGGAACCATCCGATCAGCAGTCTGTTGTACACAGATGTTAATTAACATGGATACGATGCAACGATCAATTAACATGATAACTAACAGCGCTGTCGCGTTTACGTGAGTCAAATGAAACCGAATCAGTCAAAATTCCACAAAAATCAATTCCAAAAAAAATACCAAGCAACAGCATATGATGTCAAAAAATGACTTTAACCGTTAACAAATACAAATTGATAGTTATAATCACCAAAGGTTAACCATTGCCGGTACCTCGTCATTAAAGTGTACACATTCTGTAATGTTCTGTCCTTTGTAACTGACAGATTAAAAGTATCATAATTATCGAACTTTATTTTACTGATTTTATTTATTTATTCAGGAGTATAATAATATTTAATATTTACAATATGAATTATTTAAATTTTGTACACACACTAAAATGAACGACCTTTCCAGATTCCGAAGAAATGGAACTAAACCGTTCCAAGGGTTCTTTTCTAGGAAAAGGAACCTATGCGTTCCAAAGTTCCTCAGAAAGGAGACTCGTTCCTTGAACTTCTGAGCGAGGCCCAGGTTTTCCTGGATTTGTTCCCGTTTCCAAAAGTAGGATCTACTTTTGCAACGAGTCTGTCGTCTCCTAAAACACCTATCGTGTGTATGATGGTGTGAGTTTAGGCATACAGTATCGATTGACCAATCCGGGCGGCAACTATCACATCTGGTCAATCGGATTGGGAGCGCTCCTTCTATTCCTCCCATAGATCAGACGACGAACGCACGGGCTCACGGGCGGAGAGAAAAATGTGGACCGGGGCACAGTCGAACTGTGACTGCAACCACGACGTAGAACTAGTGGGTAGTGCCAAACAGATAAATTTATTTTCAAAAGAATGAAGGCAGGGAAGAGAATGGCAGCTGGTATAGTCAGGCTGCCTTCACCCTTAAGCTCTGGATAGGGAGCTCTTGGGGAATTAAGTCACCCATTAGCTTCAGCCTAGGTCGAGGCTATGACGGGTGACACCAGTACCCCAGGATCCAACAAACGAGAACATGGGTCAGGAATCGAACAAAGGACCAGGAGTATGTTGCCATATCCATATGACTAGACATGACGTGGGACAAGGGCCTATGGACAAGTGCCCATTTTACAGAAGCCCATTGAACAAGTGCCCATTGGAAGAAAATCTTGAGACACACCTTTACACATCGGGAATGACATAGTTCTATGGCAAAAGCAATGGGGGTATTAAGGAAGAAGAACGTTTGAACGGGAAATTGAGGATCAGGGGGGAGTGGGGCGGGAGCATTAAGGGAAAAGGTGGGCTGGAGTGTCACATAATTTACCTCACCTCGTTTCTCACAACCGCCCCACCGAAAACTCCTCTCGGACTCTAACTCACCAGCACTTTTACCGTTAGAGATACGGAGGGGAGAAAAAAAAACACTTCTACTGTGGGGCAAAAATGTGGCCTAACATGGACATACCATGGAAAATGGATGCAATTGTACAAGGAGGTGTGCTGTTAGAGGATAGAAGGAATGGCCGGGTAGATGGAGGCGCCTGACGCTCTCCGAAATGTTCGCCAACAAAAATGTATGGAACAACTTATTTAAATGCACAACATTTGATATAAAAAAATTGAAACGAACGTCGACAATGCGTTACACAACGTCGGGCAGCCAAATTCATCATTTGGAGATAAAATGGCTGCAAAATCAGTTTTATCTAACTTTCAGTTTCTCTTTTAAAACTACAGGTTGCAGGACAGATCACGATTTGGCTTGCTGGCTTGAATGTTTAATTGTACGATGGTAGTAGTTGAGATGGTAGAGCAACAGTCCAGGGTTCGAATTCCACTCGGGCTCTCCATTTTTAGTATTAGTAAAAATTTGCCCTTACAAAAAAAGGTCAAACGTATCCAGTTGTAAATATTTACTTTGAAATCGGCTAATATTGTTTTAGGCGTGAAAAATAGGTCGAAGGAAATGATCAACTTCCTTGGTCTTTTGTATTCTAGCCAGTATTATTTCTTTGGTGTGTGAAACGAGGTGAACCAAACGAAGAGCGATGGGCTATAGGGGACAGTGGAGGACATTACAGAAGCCTCTTGGGAAGATAAAAATAGATTCAATTTCGAACGGATCTCAACGGCAACCGACAGGCGATGTCTATTGAGTATTGATGTACTTGGCGACAAGTCCAGGCGATGAATTACAGAAATGGCCGAAATTAATATCGCAATGGCTAACAAGAAAATTAACGGTACCTTTGATTGAAAAAGAAATTGAATAAACATGTCATAAACGAATAAAATCATATTATTCCCCCAAAATTAAAAATTCTAGTAATCCTCGCTGCACGCTTAAATTGTTCCAAATTTTAACAGTGTAATAGATAACATTGATATTTATTCTAAACTAATTTCAAATAACATTTTTAATGATGCCATATATCGATACAATCGTTTCAAAAATGGTCAATACATTTTATTTTCCGCATATTTAACAGTTGTACTAATTTTCGCTGCCCGTCATCAACAATCACCCACAGTTCACCCTTAAGTATTTATTCAAGTTTGTGTAGTATCAAGCATCCCTAAACCGTAAGTAACGACTAGTATCGATACGGTTCGAAACAGTCGTTGATTTGCGGCACTAAAATCATCCTTAAACCCGAAACTCAATAAAAAAAGTACATAAAAATTGACGGAGCGGCGAGCGTTACTATGATTGTTTTCAACCAGATCTTTCCATTGAAGACCGTATAGCTGGGATAAAATACAATAAATCCTATGCAACGGTACAGATTCCCCTCCCCCCCCCGGACGAATACAAAATAAGATCGTTAAGTGACATATAGCAAACCCAGAATGTATGCAAAATATATTATGAGTAACTTACGGCCAACCACGGTTAATTTTAATTTTAAATGCTTGTAATGTCGCTAGGTGGCGCATAGTAGACTTCCGCCATGCCTGAACATATCGCCAGAAGCGACTGATGTGTATTATATCAGACGGATATTAAATTGATCAACAAATCAATTGGTTTTTAAAATAAAATCAGACATATTGTTATCACACATTCCACAAATATTTTTTGTGGTCTCTGGAAAAGCGAAGAAAATTTCGGAAACGAGTTTAAACCCCATTTCACATATCGGGTTTGCTTCATTCCTCATCTAAATAAAATTGGAATTTTACAAATATGATGTTCTCGTCATCCAGTGTTTGTACGTTCCTTTTGAAAAGGAACTCGTTTCCGTTCCTCGTCCCTACATAAACATAATACCGAGAACGTTCCTCGTTCCTCCATTAAAGGAAAGGAAAGAAGACGTTCACTGTTCCTTCCGTTTAAAAATAGACAAACAAAAATTGAGTTGGATACGGCAGTCATTTGATTTGCTAACGCAATTTTCGAACTAACTGCTACCATATTCCCAGACAAATTTCTTATGAATTTCAAAAGGTTGAAGCCTTTTTAGTCATACAAAAAATAATCCTTCGCAGTTCATTGAGCATGTGGTCATTTTCATGTGTATCTAATGGAACATCCTAAATTCTTGGGCGTTCCTCAAAAAAGAAACGAGGACGTTCCAACGATCCTAAGAAAACGAACGAATACCTTGGAACGAGACGTTCCTTTGCCGTTGCTACCCATCACTGCGCTCAACCCAGTTTACAAGATTCAATATTGTCGAATCGAAAGAATTTGGCGACTATAGACAAGACGTGAATAATATTAAATCCCTCTCAAATGTTCGGTTAACATGATAATCTAGCCCAGCCCTTCTATACACCCACGCCAGCATATGCACGGAATCCAGGAGCTTATAATTTATTTCACCAGCGACATGCCTGTACATTAACACACACTTCAAAGGAACACCGAGCCGTGTCTGAAATCGGATTACGACGTCGAGTTAAAACACACTGGCGGAAACAAACACTTTTCGAATATCCTTGATGCAGACACATTCTGGTGAAGTGTTTGCATAAATAACTGATTATTACGTCACACTGAGAAATATGGAGAAATTGAGCTTCATCTAGAAGCATTGCAGTTGGCTTGAGAATAAAATAACTGATTTAAAAAAAGCATCGCTAATGAGCGCTGAAATTTTATTGAATAATTTCAGGTGACACTAGATTAAATCAATGTTGAATTTTTATCGTAACCTACAAAATAATAATACGTAGAGCTTAGAACATATTTTCATGTTAAATAATTTAAATGAAGCTTAAATATTCATAAAAATCATTCCTCTAAAAATTGTCGAAAATGCAAAAAATGTGTTTATTTTTAACCGTTTCAGTTCTAATTATAAATTATTGAAATATTTATAAAATGCAAATTCATGTTTTTGAAACCAGAATGGAAATGCCTTAAAATTATTCAACAATTAAAACATGTCACCAAATTAACGTAGAAGTTAATTTTTTCCAATCACTTGAAAATGAATTTAGTTTTTAAAGGTTGAAAATGTATTAAAAATATTAGAAATGCATTAAAATTAATGAAGAACTATAAAACGTAATCATACAAATATGAAACTTTAGTATTTCGAACCACCTCTAGATGGCGCCACCTTATATACCCGATATAAGCCTTCACACAACAATGGCGTTCCAAAACTAAAAATCACGTGCGGATGACGTAGCCTCCTCTGCAGAGCGCACGTCAGAGTGCAGATCGACGAGAGTTGAATCCGCGGTTTTACACTCGAAATCGGATTCGAGTGTAACGTCACGTGTAAACAGCACGGACCCACTCGATCTCGAGTGGACCCCGATATACGCCTCCGTAATGAAATTAAGGAGCATCGTAACCTCGGGATCATGGGATGGGGCGCGTTGGTGCCAATCACGTGCCAGTGGTCTTGTTCGGCGAAACCGCTGAACTCTCATCACGCGATCCCGATTTAATTAACTTATTTTTTTCCCTACTTTTCAAGTGGGGTTGGTTGGTCGAGCGTCTTTTCAAGCGGAAATCTTAATTTTTGTTTTCCACTCGCCTAAGAAACTTGAGTGAATTATATATGGGAGAGTTCGAGTATGAAGAATGTGTATGTACACAAATGACACATGGCTATGCCCTGAGGCTGAATCATAGAATATCTTAAATTGTTAAGAGACTTGTTTGTTGTAACATGAGAAAATCATGTTTCTCGCACTCAGTGATGAATCACATGCAAGACGTTAGACGTGTCAATACAAGACATGTTTGCAGAACTGATTATTTCCAAGAAACAGAGACCCTTTCAACTTGAGTTCGATGCGGCAGCCATTTAATCTTTTAACGCAATTTTCGAACTGATTGGGTGACAAACAACTGTCACCATATTTCCCGAGACCCCGACAAATAATTCCTTATGAATTTCAAATAGTTTAAGCCATTTTAGTTATGGAAACAATTAATCCTTCGCAGTTCATCGAACGTGTCGCCATTTTCATTTTTATATTTATTGGAACGTCATCAATCATTGGACGTTCCTCAAAGAAAGGAGCGATGACGTTCCAATGTTCCTTTCTAGAAATAAGAACAAGGACGCTCCAAGGTTCTTCAGAAAAGGAGCAATTCCTTGAAACTAGAATTTTCTGTGCCGTTCCAACCCAACACTGCTACACACGCTTACACACATCTTAATCATACCACTAACTTCAAGTTTAGGCAACACGAATATTAATTATATAATTAATTTCAACCCAGACAGGTAGGCCAACCTAAAAGTTGCGCTGTAGGCTAAATGTCGACTCACAAATCGATCCAGACAATTTATGCCTTCACGGGGCCATATTATGCAACTACAGCATATCCAGCTGTCAAAGATTAAAACAGGAAAATGGGAATCAATTAAAACAGGAAAATGGAGATCAAAACAGGAAAATGGGAATCAATTACAAGTGTCTATAGAAGTGGCTGCGATTCTTTTAATGACAGCTATTTGAATAGCGAGTGAAGGGAAATGCAGCGTTGAGTAGGTACGAAACGGAAAAGTTCCGTTCCCGGGAACTGGTTACTTTTTCTGAGGAACTGGAACGGAGGTTCCTTTTCTGTACAAAGGCGCGATAGATGCACGTATAATATAATGGCAGCGATTATAAAGGCAGCGAAACAATTTTGCAGCAACAAAAAGAAATTGCTAAAAAAATTCATCTGTTGAAAGCTTTTGGTTTGTGTCCGCAAATATACATTTCCACAGTATGTACGCGTATGATGACAAAAATAAAAATAAAATTGAGACGTTCTTGTACATTAATAATCGTCAAACCGAGACGAGTCAACGATGAACGAAATTGCGATTTTTTTTTTTTATTTCACAATCTCGTTCATCGTTGACTCGTCTCGGTTTGACGAATATTAATGTACAAGTACGTCTCAATTTTATTTTTATTTTTGTCATCATTCTCGTGTACATACTGTGGATTTTAATTTGAGATGAACATTTCACCGTGCAAAGTTCTACGTTATTTTTTTCTTTTCAAATTATTAAATATACATTTATCCAGTATATTAGTTCCCGAACGTTCCGGAACGTAGAAGTTCCAGGTTCCTTTTGAAAAGGAAATTAGAACCGCTTAAGTTCCTGTTAGCTTTAGATGAACTGGAACGGGAACTGGTTCCTTTTTTCACGGGACGACTCCAACACTGGGGAAATTGAATGCTAAAATTACCCAAACATCGAATCTGCTGACACACAGCGTGGGCCCTGATAAAAGCAGAAAACCTCATCAATTTGAGACTGGCCTCATAAAATAGGATTACGCATTTATCGGACAAAAGAATGGTGAGGAACGCTCCACCGATCTGTTTATAGCCGGTGTCAGGTTTCATTGTTGCTATTATAAATCGCTTAACAACTTAGCGCATCTTTGGCAGAGTATCAATTACATGTAGAAAATAGGAGAGGGGGGGGCTAATTACATAAATAATGACGTACTAGTGAAAATGTGCCACTCACTATAATGCTCGACAGCACGAACACTAACAGGGGTACAGAATCTCATGTAGTGAAATTGTAAGGATTTTAGCCACAAAAAAGATAATTTTAGTGATTTTAATAATGAGTGCAATTTCTTAGCTTTCATCTTTATTTATGCACTGCACGTGAAGCTAAATAAAATCCATTTATATCACGTGCAGCATTGAAAATTGATAATGCCAACTAATTCTGCTGCATACAATAGAGTTTAGTTTTTAATCATTCATCTCTATAGACAATTGCTGATTTTTAAGTTGCACGCTAGCGGCAACTAGCGGCCACTGGCGTAAGCTTCGAACAATTGTTCTAGACGGCAAAAATCAATTGAAAAAATAACCAGTTTCTTTCGCAAAACAATACAAATATATGAACTAAAAAAAGCATAAAGACAACTTTCAAATTATAAAACATGTTAGCAATAAATTAAGCTATCGAAAGAAACTGAAAAAGAATCAATTCACTTACAGCAAGAAAAACACTTTAACTTTTTATTTTACTTTTTATGTTGAGTTTCCAACAGATATTCACTACAGTGACTCCATAAACATCTAATAAACGAGATAGTTCGCCAGACTCTGTTCGTCTTTCTTTTCGGCGCTGTTCCAGAATCTTATCACCCGTGTTTCTAGAGCTCATAGAGGTGGTGGTGGTGGTCCCGGGTGGGGATTGGGGTGGGGGAAAAGAGATTTATTAAGTTATACGACGAAATGATGTTTGAGACAAAGAGGTTTACTTAGCCGTTGAAATGGTGTCTCCGAGACGAGGAAAATGGGGAAATGGCCGATTACGATGGTGTGGCTGGCCCAAAGTGGGTGCCGCAAGATATAGGCGATCCGGCGATTATTAATTGCCAATTAGACCGCTATGTGTCGTCGTTGAGGCTGGGTGGCAACTACAGGCTATCTACACCGTGAGTCATAAGTATGCGAACCCCTCTCGCCCATAGCTCTATAAGACAGTTAAAATGACCCGGATTGTTATGAAATTTGGCACACAAATATGTTACAGGATGAATGATTTTTTATCGTTTTTCAAATTCAAATTTCAAGCTACGAATTTTGCATTTTAGAGATTTCATTAGAGCAACTGGCGCGCACTGTATCGTCTGCTCTCTGCAGTAAACAATGGCATTCACCGATGAAGACAAAATTGCGATTAAATTTCTGCGACAAAATAAAAGTTTTGGTGCAAAAATATTGCTCACTATAGCTCAAAGGTTTGCATATATTTACTCTACATTTGTACCAAATTTTATAACAATCCGGTCAAGGGGTGGGGGTTGTAAACTTATGAATCACGGTGTACAGGCTATCTAGTGGTCAGTTGCACCCCCGTCTATGGTAAGAGTGAGAGGAGAGGAAGGGGAAGGGGTAGGGTGTAGAGGGCCGAGATAACGGGCCAAGAAATCCACTTGCCAATTCGAGACGCGCGATCGGAAAAACAATTAAGACCGTCTCCCCAAAAACTTGCCGTGCGCGGCCCAACATGGGTTTTCTTGTGATATTAACACAAAAAAATGTCTTTCGCAAGACTCATTGCAAGATTCAGATAATATTTAAATGGTTTCGGTGGTGAAGTGGTGAGCGTTTTCGCCTTCTATGCACGTGATCGCGGGTTCGGTTCCCAGCCGATACCTCACGAATTTCTAAAAGCGAGAAAAAAATATTACCTTCCTTGGGAATGGAAGTAAAGACGTGAAAGCCGTTTTTGTACGTTACGTTGGGTTGGTTGGGTTTGACGGCGGGTGACAAGACCCGCCGCCGTCACCCCCTCCCACCGGACAGGTGAGGGGGAAACGATCCCAACCTAAGTCAGAAACCTAGACTAGGCCAAACTCTAAATAACCAGTTTATTGATAACTTTTAAAATTCCTAAATTGAAAAAATCCCAATTAACATTTTCGAAAAAAGAATGAAAAATACTCAGTATGTCGCGGAATGATTAAAACTAAGGTTGAATCCTATCATCTATTTTTTAACAAGCCGTTGTGAAAAAAGAATGAAAAGCAAATGCACGGTGAATACACGAACAAGCAATTCGCCTAGCACACTGTTATCCTGCATTGCAGGAGAGCTGTGTGTGATTGCCCATCTAGGAAATGTACGGGGCAGCTACAAACAGGCACATAGCCTTGGTGTCATTCTCTGCGCGCAAATTAAGACTGCAGTAAAGTCGAAACCACGCCTTAGTGACGACAAAAAAAATGGTATAAAAATGTGGCTTTAAAATATGTGATCTTTATACCCTAATAAAGAATCGACGATACCATTAGTTACAGTTTTCCATTGTTGCATTGCATTAGTGGCGCTTCAATATTTTTCATATACCGTAAGCATGGGTGCCCGCAGGTAGGGGCAAGGGGTGCACTTGCACCCCCCCCCTGGAAAATTTTCTGCGGGCACCCATGGCGTTGGTTGTTGAATCTAGAAAGTTGCATGCAAAACAGGCATAGAATAATAAATCTCCAGATATATTGTATGGGGATATACGCCGTCAAGGCTCAAATGAATACAAAACGCATTACATTTCTTCGCCCACGACAACGCACATATTTATTTTGACATCGATACACTACAAACAAACTGAACACACGCGTATAGGGAGGGTTGGACAAAATAATGGAAACAGATATTTTTTTGTACCTTATTTGAGCTGTTTCCATTATTTTATACAGACCCGGTATACATACAAGGAAATAAATTGGAATCGAAAAGGCATCACACCAAATATGTCAGAGCTGCTTCAATCGATTCAAAATACGATCGCATTTCTACTATGCAACACTGGGCTTTTGTGTGCGCTACAAATACACCGTGAGGCGCAAAAATCAATACCCGTTTTGTATTTTTAATAAATCTGTCAAAAGATAGTCCGATTTTTTTTTATGAAATTGAGTATAAATGATGATGAAATGTTAGACTACATTTTGCCAATTTAAATTGGTGCTCAAAATATCCACCGCCGGATGCAACACACGCTGTTAGTCGGATCCGTGACTTGTTCACTGCCTCGTTTATCATGCTTTATTTAGTCTAGCTCACTCCAAGCTTGCCTTATCGGATTTTTTTTAGCTCATCCACGCTGCTCTTTTTGCTTTGGTAGACTTTTTCTTGCACCCTTCATGAATAATTCGTTTTGCACCATATTTTTGTTTTCTCGAAAAAAAAATTTCGCAATTTTACCTTCTTCAGTGCACGCCATTTTTAAGCGGACGAATTATCAATCGTGCAGCTGTGCTATCAGGAAATTGTACTGTGATGAGATTCTATTTAGTAAAAGAAAACGATCTTATCATCTTTTGTACCAAATTTTATAAAAATCGGATGAGGATAAGGATTTTTTTGCCTCTCTATGTAAAACACCATTTATTAATCCAAGAAAATATTTGAACCACCCCATAGCAAGAAATGAAACGTTATAATAAAGATAGGAAAGAATAAGACGTTGCAAAAAAAATTGAACCATTTGTTTATTATAAAACGGTCAAGTTACACAATATTAAATAAATTATGTTTAATAACGTTGCCAGGGCCATTACCATCTTAATGATTCTTCCCGAACAACATGCTGCGCCTGTAATTGGTTATGGTAATGGATTGCAATTACGTGCAACCAACTCTTCAATTACGCTACATCGTAACACACTCATTATTATAATCACAATAAAAATCAACTCGCCAATTTTCCAATAATGCACTGTATAGATTATCATACTCTCTGCTTGTACATATTAGTATTCCAAATAATAAATATTAGCAACGTTCAATAAGTTTTCGATATCTTTTGTAATCTAATTTTTTTTTTAGCTTGACAGATTTTAGTGAAATTCTGCAAAATTTGACAAAACTTAGTCCAAAATATAATGCAAATTTGATTAGCCCACTAAACTTCCTTGAATAAAATTGGTCTGTACCCAACCATTTGGAAGCGTGCTCTTGAAGCTTGTCAATCTTAATTGAAATTGAATGTCTTGAATACCAACACTACACAGTATCTTAATTTTGAATATCATTACAGGCAATTCTGTAGTCCCTCTTCAACGCTTTAGCATTTGTGGAGGGGCACAGGTTCACCTATATACCCCGGGATATCGACCAGGAATCAAACCCATCTAGCTGAGTGGGTAGTGGGTATGTATGTCAACAAACTGCTGAGCGTGTGGTTCCTGGTTCGATTCCCGGCGCAGGCTTTCGTTTATTCGTTATCCTGGGGTAGTGGTAAAAATGTACCCGTCACATATTGCCTAAGCCAGTATTTCCCAAACTTTTTGGCTCGCGGAGCCCTTTTTAGAACAAATTTCAATGGCGGAACCCCTAAAAGCAACCAATTTTAATGACTGAGCCACAGGTAATACAAGTTAATGGCGATTTATAGAGCTTATTAAGGCTAAGAATGGCATTTTATTATTTTAATTTTATTTTCGGGCTCCGCATAGCACAGTTTGGGAAACGAGGGCCTAAGCAACACGAAGGGTACAGAATTTCCTGCAGTGATATCCACTATAGTAAGGGGAATTTCCCCACTAAACAAATATATAAATAATATTGTATCCCCAACCGAGAACTATTCCAAAAACAGTTACCTTTGCCCTGGACATCCAAAACAGCGGATTCATGATGCCTTCACCAAAAAATCCCACCGAAAGAAAGTCTTTTCCCGGAACTGGAAGTAACAACACCGTCCTCACCACCAGAGAAGCACAACTCGTCACCGACGTAACGAGAACCACGGTGAGCGGCACAAATCCCGATGCCGTCGAATTGGCCCGCATGTGCCGACGACAAACCACGGCCGATTCTCCGAAATCGGCTACCCGGACTCACTGTTACACACGACCGGCATAGCCGGTATCAAAACCACCGAGAAACGATTCACCGGTGAAAAAAAACTTGCGTTACTAACGCACATCCACACGCAGGGAATGACCACAAATTTATTATTATTTGTGATGAACCGTGCTTACACAAAGGCGTGACTACCGTCAATATATCCAATTCCAAACGGAACAACTGCACTGCCCAACATCATGGAATGGCACGCACGAAGCCCGTTCGAGTGGCTTTTCCAAATGTGCTAGACCTCGATATATATTTCGAAGCCCGAGCTCTAAAAGCCGAGAGAGCACGGAATGATGCTTGCGCCATTCTAGCGCTGTAGTTCAGTTCGCTGCCGCTTGGCGTCGCTCCGTAACGGTGGAACTGGTGCGGGCTTTATACTGCCAAAGGTGGTTACAGGAATACAGGATGTTCACGAAAAAAGGCGGTGTTGGAAAACGTTTATCAAATTGAATTAAATTTCGCATCCACGTTGTCAATACCTTTATGTTTGAATTGCCATCGTCGTAACAGCGATCCCGGGTTCGACTCCCGGTTATGGTTTTTGGTTTTCGTTATTCGATCCCAAGATATTGGTGAAAAAATCACACATTGCCATAATGGCCCAGCCCGACGAATATTAAATTTTGTGAGACATTGTTAATTCTTTTGGCGTTTAAAAATGGCATTTAGTGAAAAGGTGCGAACCGCGGATTATCTTCTGTATAAAACGACACATTTCAGGACATCAAAAAGAAATTAATTAATGCTGATGTCATACAACCGTATTACGTGTGCATGTTGGCAATTGCAATTCCAAAATATTTTTCCTTCACTTTCATGTTTTAAATTTTTTTTATTGATTATCACTGAAGTGAATGTCGCAACTGAAGATAATGTACCCCTCAAATCGTTTGAGCAATTCTTGAGGGGATCATTTTCACCTGTATCCCGGCGGGATCGAATAAACGAGAGCCCGAGCCGGGAATTGAACCCGGTATCGCCGCACTCATAAAAGGCAGGCGGTACCGTAGGATTCCTGGGGATAAATAGTATAACCTGATATATGTCGACTTCTAGCACTTACACCTCGTTGGCACCATCAAAAGTGACCGCTTAGATGACATAACTAGGGCCATGTTCGCATAAGGGGGTTAGTGGGTGGCGGGGAGGGGGAGTCAGCTCAAGATTTGACGCGTCGATGACTGGCTTGACCGAACCGTATCAAGTAGCGATATATAAGAAACGGTCAATCCTAAAATATACATGTATCCCCACAGACTATGGGCACATGACGGATTTGAAGAGGGGAAAAAATTCTGGCAACGAATGATCCGTTTTTGGTCTAGTGCTAGCACTACCAACGAAATTAAAAGTGTAGAAGCCAAAAACGATTTGACTCCTACATTGTGGCTGCATTACTTTTTTTCTCAATGAATTAATTCTGTCAAACACTGGTAGATATGGCCATTGACATTTGAAGTGACCAAGTCATGAAAACGTCTTAATTATAGTTTTTCGTCTCAAAAGGACAACTGTTTTATATGCATTGAAGAATATTAAACTAATATCAAACATAATTCAGAGTTCCTTAAAAAATTAAACTAGAAATGTATTTGAATCTTAAAATAACTCAATAAGAAACTTTCAATAAGAAAAATTCGACTGGAAATGTACTTCCATCTTAAAATGACTTAATATAAAAAATTCAGGAAACTTGAAAATTTAAGACGGATTGAATAAAATAAAACTATAAGGAATCATTTTATAATTGAATAATCGAACAAACCGTCGAACAAGCAGTCGAACAAACCGCATTAGAAAACAGGAAAAAATCAAACCTGATATTGATTTTGTTACAGCTACCCAAGTGATTTGCAAAAGGACTAAGGCTTCGCAGATTTACGTTCTAACTTTCTACCTCTCTGGCCTGGACGGAAGAAGCTGTGCAAGGAGATACGTGAGTATACCATGGTTTCTGGAGAGGGTTCCCTCTGCTTTCGGATGGGGGGTTCGTCTCGTTTTTAAGTATTTTGTCATCTCCATATAACGGGAGATAAGATGATTTTCATGAGGAGAACATACGCGCGCGCGACAATTTGGCGTCGAAGAGAGAATCGTTCACGTGCCGAATGAACTGCACGCGACAGTGCACGTGGCGCCATCTATTGGAGACGGGCACGTGGCTACGCACTGTCACGTGATAAAGGTGGCAATATGGAGCGTTCGCGTGACCACAATTATTATTCTTTGTTGTGAAATTCCCCTCCCTGAGTGAATATGACTGCAGGATATTTTGTACCCTTCGTGTTCCTTTGGCAATATGTGAAGGAGGGCACATTTAGTCACCACTACCCCAGGATAACGAATAAACGATAGCCTGCTAGGGGAATCGAACCCGGGACTACCCGCTCAGTAGTTTCTTGCCACGCCCACTGAGCTAGACAGATCGTACAAATACGATCGTAGAAATACAAAAACAAATAGACGGATCGCTAAACGGATCGTAGCAACGCAACATTTTTTGTGAGAATAATTGTGGTTAAGTCAACGCTCCATTGCTCCACCATTAACGCATAAGGCACAGAAACACGACTACGCTTTACAAGGACGTTCTTTTATTTTCTATTGGTCTTGTGGCTATTGTGAGTCTTTCACAAAATTAATAGTTGAGTTAGGACGTCTACGAAACAAAACGAGAAGGATTGGAATTTGGACTGGGGTTGGAATTTCTCCACACCAAAACGAACATACTTCCTGAAAACGTTTTCGGCGGTGGTAAGTATGTTCGTTTTGGTGTGGAGAAATTCCAACATTTTCGCGTATTTTTGTGCTTGCGGGGCCTAACCTTTCGCAGTTGTCGGTTCGTACTTGAACAGTGGATTAGTATTTCGTTGCTACCTAGACCTAGTCCTTTGTGGTTAATGAGGTATTTTCTACTGTTTTATTCTGAGAGGTTTGCCAAAACTCTGTTCGTCTCTTTTCCGGCGCTGTACCGGACCCTGTCCTTCTCGTTTTGTTTCGCAGACGTCCTAACTCAACTATTAATAATGTAGTCACCCTGTAGTCGCACATACGACTGATACGAGGACATACTGTTGAGCATTATACGGGCACGGCTACCCAATATTGCAAAACAGAACGCTTCCTGAATAGAAAAAAAAGCAATACCGAGCTAAATGAAAGACGCTTACGGCTCAGAAAGAGAGCGTACGCGCCGCAACGCAATCACCGAGTGTTAATAAAAACGAGGAGCAAAAAAAAAGTGTCGGCAATTCCTAAGCGCGGTGACAACTGACATAGGAACGCCATTGTCTCCAGCAGTGCAACAATCGGTTGGTCAAGGCATGCAGTGCATTAGGAGCCAATGGTGTCAGGCTGGTGGTCGGTCGTGTCTATGAACGCAACGCCATTATGCTTGATGCTTTCACTTTATTAAAATGTTGTTGTGTCCCTCGCGTCGCCTCCGGACCCCAGACCATCAATCCCCCGACACCTGGTGACTTCAGACAGCAGGAGATCCCTCTGATTTTGTTTTTGGCAGAATACAGAGGTGGCTTGCCATTACCTTCCCACGAGCCAATCCAACGATCGACTACACCGGGAATCGAACCCGGGATCACCGTACACATGGCGGATGCTCTACCATGGAGCTGGGACGACCGTACTTAAAAGCAAGCTCCATGTTTGATTAAATACAGATGCAACTCTCACTCATACCGGGATTCGAACCCAGACCTCAGAACACAATCTGATACCGAGTCAATTCCGTGACATTAAATTTGGAGAAGAGATAACATCCTAGTCAGAACACCAAGACACAAATTGCTATGTTCATAACTTGAAGATATATCATCACAGACAGAAACCCAAGACCTACAAGGTATGGCAATAAAGTTCGGTTAATGACGTAGTTAAAAATGTGCAGTTTGTAGCCTCACATAGAAATGGCTTACAATTCGCACATTACGAATATCTGACAACGTGTGTGCAAATCGTCGAAAGCTCTTTAAAAGTCTTCCAAAAGTGCAGCTTTCAATTCCCGTGTCACAATATAAGTAAAACTGTACTGGTAATATGACATTGGAACTAAAAGCTGTACATTTTGAGGACTTTTCAAGAGCTTTTCGTAATGTGCGATGGAGACTATTTTGAAGAATTGTAAGCCGTTTCCATGTGAGGCTACTACTGCACATTTTTAACTACGTCATTGACCGAACAGTATTGCTACACCTTGTACATCGTTATGTACAGAGCTTGTATCGCCAGTAACATCCTGGGAAAACCCCGAACACGACTTCCACGGAACGAGAAAAAGAGCTCGACGTGTAGCGATTGAGATCGTCTAAAAGTTATCGGATTAAACGTGGTCCAGTTCCAACAACATCGAGTGTTTTCGCAAAACCGTGAGGCGCTACCGTGTTGGCCCACACACGCAAACACGAACACGATGTTTCGCCTAATTTCGGGTGATAAGCGCGAAACCCCGATACGACGCCGAGATTCCACAGATGTTCACGGCTCACGCGTAATGTGTACCGTGATTTACGGGGCACGAGTGTAAATATTAAACGGTGGTGGGGGAGGAGGGGGGAGGGGGGTATCTGGGTTTACGCTGGTAGATTATCCGAACGAGATAAACAAGCGAATGTCAGATAAATTGTCCAGAGTTGCAAAATTACAAAAAAAACGCCGATGCGAATATGCCAATGGGACGGATCATGTGCGTTTCGTCGAAAGATGTTTCGTCGAATGATGTTTCGTCGAATGATGTTTCGTCGAATGATGTTTCGTCGAATGATGTTTTTTTTTTTTTTTTTGTTCCGGATCACTGTAGTGAATAACACTACAGGAGGTTAT
>JAUJYS010001301.1:0-17877 GCA_033995665.1 Melogona broelemanni | reverse complement strand
AGAGGAACATATACAATTCCACCTGATACTTCACACTCGCTTCGCACAACCGCTACGATCCACCCACTACTCCCCCGTCACCCCCATGAGAAATACAAACAGGTACCGTAGAGTCTCTACCCCGAAAACACAATTACGGGATCAGATGATAATTTACGCGCCCCACCAGTCGAACAACAAAATCGTACAAGAGTGTAGTTTCCCATTCACCGCCGCGGGGCGTTAGTTTACACGCCACGTACACGTGAGACTTGGTTCAATGTTACGAATTTTATCCAAGCTAACCTCGGCATTTCGAAATCCTTCTGAAGTTTTTTATTATTTCGGCTAAATACTACCTGGGAAATTCAGAAAGATCACTAGACAGAGGTGGGACGAAGATCAAACACGAAAGACAAAAAATCTTGGCGTTACGTTTCTTTAGCGCGAATAGCATTTTTGCTATAGTTCTGTTTTGGGTAGTGAGTGTACTATGGCCATAGAAAGCCACTCACATTCGTTCTCAAGAAATGCCACGTTGTCGGTTATTTTATCGATACATGTACTTCTAAAATTACGACGTATTTTTAAGTGAATCGCTAACAAGCCTGCGAAGGGTATTTTAATTGCCCCGAGGGATCTAAAAAGGATAAGCATTCAGAAGAGGCTTTGCCCTTTTTTGTGTGGGTGCCAGCCAGCTCCTTTCATCTCTCTCTCCTCTCCCAAGACGCGCAAGGGTTTATTGGCTCTGCTGCTAAAATGTTTGTCACTCGCGAAGTGGAATTTTAATGGATCTGTAGTCAGTCATAGGTCATTTGCACACTCGAACGCACGAGAGCGACTACAGTCACGAACGCACGATCTAATAAAACAGTGGATGCATTCAGCGCCACCTAACGGATGATTGGTGCAAATGCGACCAATTAATTTTTTTAAGTGCAATGTACTGGCCTAATAAGCAACGGACGAGTACTTTTTTAACGTAGAACTACGTCATTGTTTTTTTTAAAGTATGATACCCATTCTTGATGGGTGCCTTTCGTACGATAAAAGCATATGGGTGTAAGGCTGTATGTATATAGTTTTAGGGGATCCTCACTGGTTACAATTGTAATGCCACCTGGCGACAATTTTCCACGCTTTATTAATCGCTTTTGACCATATCCACGTGGCAATCAATGGACTCACAAAAACACGATTTTTGACTGAGCAACAAAATGGAGCAACCAAAACGAGACTGGCTGCTGACCCCACACTTTGGGAGAATATTTCTGGGCGGTCCCGCAAGAGCCCCCATCAACACGAATTCTCGGTATTTTGGGGGTTTGGTTTGGGGTGCTTATATGCGGGGCCGCGTCGGCCTTATTGAAGGGTGGAACAGGGTGCTGTAGCAAATTGGACAATGAAGGGACTTTGCCCGGTTTGATGAGCGATGGGGAGTTGAGGGAAGACGGGATACTTCAACGGAACGTGTCCAGAGGATTTGTTTCTGGGCAAAGAAAGATCCATCTTCAATCGTGGTCACCAAACGTTAGTCACTCGAAAAATAACGCGCAAGTAAATGAACCAAGGAAATAAAGGATTTCGAGACGGGATGATTTATTCCATCCCGGTATTCTGGTAAACTGATCATAAGGGTATAATAAAAACGTCGAATAGGAGAACATAATCTCCTGTCGTGCATTACAATTTTTTAAAAAATGTCTAGATTTTTTTTTTATCGAAAAAGGCAATTTTTTATGACAACATAAAAAGTACCTCTTGTCAAAATTAAGCCGAAATAATTTTTCCGGAAATGTTTGCAAAAACTTCATGAAGACATGAAGACTTAGCTGAGATTGTGAAACCTAGGGGATGGGGGGGGGAGGTACAAGAGAAGATGAACCAGGGCTGTTAAGCTTATACAAAAAGTTAATGCGCACAAAAAAAAAGCAATGTTCACGGGTTCACCCCCTTAACAATGACCGTACAGTGTGTTGCAGTTTCTCAAAAGCGTTGAAACTTCAGTAATTACTTGTACAGCTCGGGTGGTGTTCAGTTGAAAGACGGTGGCGGCTCGTCAAATAAGTGATATTCAAAGTCGCATCCGTTTTTTCGCAAAATATTCGCAAAACAAATCGGTAGAAATAATTTTTTAAAAGATTTAATTATGTTTGATGAGACGAATTCTCATCTAACTTTAAAAAAAAAAATGCTGAATATTGATTAACAGTGAAATTCCCTAACCATTTTTGTTCACGAGCCGCCAGTGAAGGGAAGAGGGCTTGGGTCAAAATGGGTGTTCAACTAACCGGACCTGCTCCACCCCCTTAACGAAAGTAATGGTTCGAGTTGTTAGTGGAGATAGATGAAAAATTTGCCATGGTACCCCCTCGGTACTAGGAAATTAGGGAGCCTCCAAACCTTCCAACTGTCTTCAGCGGCTCATCGGGGGTCAACTTTTGTAAAGGGGGAAGAGATGCCGTCCCCGAGACCAGGAGTCCACGTTTGACCTTGGTCGGCCCATCACCCGCAGGCAATTGTACATAGCACGCGCCTCATCGGCTGGTCAACAATAAATTTTCCTTCCGAAAGAGATTCGAGCGAAGAAGTTATTGGGAATTACATTTCACATATGCCCACGAACACCCCGACACATAGCTCGACAAAATGTTGATTTTATATGAAAACTCATTTTATAACAGAATTTTATCAATCGCCCAAATCGCAGAAAACGTTTATATCTCATCCTAAATAGGGGATAGTTAAATGTCGTCAGTTTCCAGAACAGAATTATCCGGATTTTGTTGGAACGAACACACCCACACGGAGAGAATCTGAAACGAAAATTACCTCCTCCCCCTACCCACTTCTATGTTTCCATTCAATGAACAAACTATGGAACGACCGACTCGGCCCAGTGGGTGGTGTTGAATGAAGGGGGGAAACCCCAAAATAGGAATTGTGAAGTGCCAAAATGGATGGGGTGGAGGGAACGACACGCTGTCATTAACACCTGACTTTTTGGTGTCTCCGGGAGGGGTAGGGGGGAAGGGGTAGTAGCACAGGTGTCTTATATTATCGTTCCATATATTTAAAAACGAGATTTGCCTGGAGTGCCTCGCGTTCAAGGTTCAAGGTAATTATTTTTTTTTTAATCTAATCCTTACCGTTTCGATGTTGGTGATCTCGTGTAACCTGGTGAGCAGCTCGTTTAAAGACGTCCACTGATTGGTCGTTTCCGTCATGCCTCGCACGGCCACGCCCACGCTGGCGGCGGCGATGATCGACGCCGATTGCATCGAAAAGTTGAAATCTGGAAAAAGGAACGAAAGAAAAAAAAAAATGACAAAAATCTCGTTAGAAAATTAAAAGTCAATCATTGTTTGAAGAGAAAAAGACTGACCATGAGAGTTTCTACACGCGTCTTTTTCTGCCACCAATTTTTTTTTTTTGACAAGGGCAAACTGATGACGCTACCAAGTAACTACGGCAATGAGAGTTCCAAATTTGGAGAATGAGCGCAACCTCGACCTCGCATACGAACCCGTAAGAGGCCCAAGGTACAAACAAACAAACAAACAAACACCTTGGAGACAAAGAAGACTTATTTTTAGAGATGCCCTCACAGTGGTGGTGGTATACGAGAACATTGGGTAAATAACATGGAGCTACCCCCGTATAGGTTATAGCAATGGTATTGAAATGGTGTTTTTTTTTTTTTTTTTTTGGAGGCGAGAAAGTTGCCGAGTTTGTGCGAGCAGAAAAAAAAATCTTTATAGAGAGGCAACAACGTAGAAAATTAACCTTTTGTTGTGTCTGATACTGGATTGACGTGGACTTATCTCAATCCTATTCGCGTATCTTGTGAGCGAAATTATCTGTTCGGTTGAGATTTTTTTCTGCTTTTGTCGATAGAGGCCAGGTTACGCAAGAGTGAGAAACGTTCCGGGGAGAAGAAAAAAAACTCATCCAAAAACGCTTGGCCGCATTGTACAATGAGCGTTGTTAATCAATCATCGTTTCTCAGAGTGCCAAAGCAAAAAGGTTCGAAAAACGACTTATGAAATATATCCTGTGGTTACAAACATATCATGTGGAAAAGGCAGCTCATTAATATAGAGGGAACGCGTTTCGATCCCCGCCGATACCTCCCGAATTTTTCGGGCGAGAAAAATTCGTATATTCCTTCGGAATGGAAGTAAGCCGTGATACCCGAGCCTGTACGTTGTCAGGTACACGTTAAAGATCCCTCTCTAGATCAGAAGCTGAGACTAGGCCAAATTACCAGGTCGCCCCCTGGCGGCGTGTGTGTCCCATGAGGACGGTCTGCCGACACAAAAAAAAATAATACAGAGCTCCTTGAGAATGAATACGCTCCACATACGGTTGCCAATCTGCACCGTTTGCCTACACAGAAGAACACAAAACAAGACTTGCTTGTTCAATGCAATACTCTGCATTAACGAATCGAAAAAATAAATAAACCATGCCGAGATACCACTCAGTTAATCGCTATTAACACCCCCCCCCCACGGTGTACGTTTAAAAATAATATGATTATAAAAACTGTTTTTGAATTATTAACATTCTTTAGAGAAAATTTCACGCCATATGCGCCGTTTATTTCGCAAAACAGTTTGCATCACTCATTACATTTAGACAACATAAGCGGCGCCAAATTGGTGTCAACATCGGAGCCATCAAATTAATCTCATTGCCCCAGCCGTCAACATGAGCCGTCTACGGGTTCGCATTACAATCGCTCAGGTGCAATTAGCCGATGCTCCCATACAATAAAACCAATACAGCCAATAGGTCACTCAAGCTTTGCCGCGGCACCCGGCATAATGAAAGGCCCGGTCGATTTCCCACGACCAAACTCGATATACATTCGCCCCGGCCATTACCGGCTCCAATCACCCTCCCCCTAAACTGGGCGAAAATGTATTTTTCTTCGTCGACCCCCTAAATACAAATTACGCAAGGGCCACTTGACCGCAGAGCGCAGCCTCTGACTCCCCTCTCCTAGCCTCAACCTCGCTTGACCCCTCCTTACTTACACAAAGAAACGATGCCCCCGCCATAAACTATGACCCACCAGCCGACAGTTGTGCTAATAAATTTCCGTGACTGACCATTAGCGGCGATGGGATGGTGGGATCCTGAATTGTAATTTTTTTTTACAAAAAAAAAAAAAGATGCAATAAAACTAGAGGCACACAAAATCAATAACAGAGAAAACTGGATTCGGAAACAAGCAATACGAGGAATTGAACAGTTCACGAGAAACACGAAGTTGACTTTAATTATATACCACAAATGATTCCAAGCAATCGACTTGAAATCATACGTGCAACAGAAAAAAATTGCAAAAGATCGACAAAGTCAGGTGTTTTCAATTTTGCTTTGGGAGGCTCAATTCAAACTCCGACGTCTCGCTCAGCGCCTCCTGTATTAGTAAAAGCCACTATTTGACGTCACCACTAGTGGTTGGCGTTGATCATATAACCTCAGTCAACTATTTGTTTCTTATAGGGAATCGAAGGATTCTAATACCACTTGTTCTCATTAGAATGACTGCAAGGATATGGGCACCCCGACTCCCACCATTTTGCTTTGGTAACTATTTGAGATGAAACAAAAAGATGCGAAAAAGGCAACATACCGTGCTAAGAAAAAACAAGAATAGCCTGAAGGATCCTAACTTGTCCACAGGGTGGATTAAAGGATGTGGGGGGAATCCCTTGACGCACCTTGCCGTACCTGCCAAATGGGATAACCCGGCAAGTGGCATTCCACGGCGTTCCAATTTTTCTCCTTTTCTTCATTACGAGGGCTACGACGGGTTTCTTGCCTGGCTGGGTGCCTCTCTTTGCCTCTCACTGCTCGCCAAGAACCTCACCCGCGCCCCACACACAAAACCCTGAACCACCCACCCCCAACGTTCTTTAGCAAACGAAACATTAAGAGGCGCCGCTTTCAATGGAGACAACCTGTGGAATGCAGTTTCGCTGGCGGGGTGGTGGTGGTGGTGGTAGGTAGGGAGGGGTGCAGGGGAACGGACCCGAGGGTCGGCCGAGGCTGCGGTCTCACCCGCGTGTGCCGCATTTGGCCACGCCGCCGTACGGGCAACCAATCGAACAGGTACTTGATGGAGGTAGAGGGGGAGCAATTGTTGGGGGTACAGGTTACACTACAAATCTAGAAGCGTTAAATTCTGTCACCTAAGGACTTAATCTATGTGGCATACTTTTATTTGTACAGTTTGATAATTTAGCAACGTACAGTATTAGTTTCAAAAGTAGTCCTCCGCAGGGGGGGGGGGGGGCGCGACCTGGTTACTTGGAATTGCCCCTCCATAAATGTTCTTTCGAGGCGATTTGAGGGGATACAGCATCTCCTCTTGTGATATCCCCTTCAGCGAATTAAAATTAAAAAATGATAAAAAAATAAATTGGTTTAGCCTAGGCTTCAAACCTAAGTAAGGTAAAGCCCAGTGGCTCAGTGGGTATTGTCACATTCTGCTGCACTGATGCTGTGATTTGCACGCTGTACGTGCAGTCGCAGCGACCAGTAGCGTAGTGAAATACTAGCTTAACGTGTACTCAACAACTTACAGGTCACCCGAAAAATTCAGGAAATCTGTGGGGAATCGAACCCGCGTCTCTGGGAATGGAAAGCGAGAGAGGGAACGCTGTCAACTTAACATTAAAACAGTTGGGCACAACGTAAAACATCAGTTTTCAGTCACTACTAATTTTTCTCCACACACTTAGCATGTTCGAAAAAGTGGGCGTGAGGGGGTGGGTGCCGAGTTCGCCCACCGCCCACTTCCTATCCCTACATTCATTACCAACCACACTTATCATATTCATTGAGAAACATGATGGTGTGAGAGACAAGTCTCGCGTATCGGGTAGTACAGGCAGGGGGCGCTGGCTGCGCCAACCTCCTCTACCCCCCACCCTCCCACTTACTCGCGTTACCCTTTATTAGCCCCGTGTCTCATGTCCGGCGGGATTAGTCAGTCAACGGCTGTCGCGTCCCATTCACGAAAGACGAACTCGCCCATCACTAGACACGCACACACGCAAGAATAACAAAACGCGTTTCGTGTGCAAATTAGTCGCAGCCACAACGAAAGATTGGAATAAAATTGGTCAGGTCACAACGAGAGATCGGATGCGTGCAAATCGACACGTTAGTTACGAATGTGATTTTTTGACGAAGCAGCAGGACTCTTAGTAGTTAGTGAGCCGATAATGCCATGGGCGTAACCATTGAAACCGCCACGAAGAATTCACTTCACTGTGCAGTTTGAAACGAAAATAGACATCCACGTCCGCACTAACCATTGGAATACTGTTGGCTGCCCCCCGACGGCAGATACGGTCTCAGCAGTAGCGAGAAATCCGAGATGAATTTCCAAATATGAATAGGAGAGAGCGCCGACCAGAATCGCTAGAAACTAGGGGTCATTCGAGAAAAATGAGACGGTGTAACCAATGCAAAAGTGATGCCAGATTTTTTGAGTCATTGAAGCTTGCGTCTGTGTTGGAAGAGCTGGGTCGGGGCAGTCCAACAAACCCAACCATCAGCACAAAAGAATAAACTTCGAAACAGTAGACAACAATAAATAACAACCATTTCGCAACAAAATATGTTTCATACCCAAATTATTTCAACAAATTCGAGACACACGTTCAGTGTAAACGAATAACAAATTGGGTGCACTAATATCCATGGCTGGAAATATGGTGTGGTGGTGGTATCCATGGCTCCAGAGTGATATAGGCTATTTTAGTCGTTCTTGGAAATAATTTGTTAATTGAGCAAACACGTGTCCCTGTGGATTAAGACAGGCCTGGGATGGTTCACCCGCAGATACTGGTTGGTGCGTCAAAATTGAGTGGGGGACAACATGCAATTAACACGGAATTGAAAAATTACGCAACCCAGACCAAACGAAAAATATCATCAAGTGTCAATGTAATTGGTGAGCGGGATATTCAGAGTGTTTCGTCTGGTGGTGCTACCCATTTCTTTTGTGGATATCACACTGGACGCCCCTGGCTTATATTACAGTCACTCCTTAGGCCGGTAGTAGAAGAAGGGAGCGAAAGATTGAAACTAGTTCCGAGAAGGTCGTTGGTTCTTTCGCTTGCTCTGTTATTATTTTAAATAGGGCAACATGGGTGAACGTTAATGACGATGTGCAATGTGAGAAAAATAACCGAAAAAAGGCAGTGCCTGGGTGCCGGCGCGGAGCGAGATCTATCAAGAGGGGAAATTAGTTTGGACTCCCTCACATATGGTGGCCGCCCGAGGGGCTGGCATGTCGCTAAACTCTGGTGTTGCCGTTCTCAAATCACCGCTGGAAATATTGCTAAAAATTACACAACAACTTTTTAGACAATAACTTTTTTCGTTTAATGTGTCACATTCAAAGCTCTTCTACTATTCACATGCTATCCAAAATGTATTTTTTTAAATTTGCAATGCTTTTGCAATCTCGTTCGTCTACATGGTTCCGGTTTGGCGATGCACCGCATGGTTTTGTTTTTTTGTGTGCTCATATACTTTATCGAAGATGAACATTGTAACTCTGCTTGGATACGTCAAAATATCCATTCAAATAGTTTTTACTTTTTATTATGTCTAAGACGAACATTGGATTACTGCAGAGACAGATGATCGCATCTGTCTCTACAATTTATTTTGTATTTGCTTAGTTAAAGTTTTAAAAAGTTTTATTTTTTAAAGTTACCTAAAAAGTAAATCGTTCATAACCCATATTTATACGGGGAAAATAGTTTCAGATTTTAGGGATTTTTGTACCTCATGATATGGCAGCTGCGCAACGAGCCAGCTACTGCGGCAGGTCTTTCTCGTGAATGATGCTAAGCTGGGGAGAAAGTGTGAGACGCGAGTGGTAGCACTGCGAAGAGGTGAAGAAGAAAAAAGAGCTCTCATCGCGACAGGCGTAGCGGACGCGCATGTTTATGAATGAACGCCTTTCTCGCCTGTGATGTGCGGGGTCTCTCTCCCCATGAATGGGGGGCGAGCGGAGAGGGCCGGCGTATCAACCAATAGAAAAACGTGCTACTCAAGTCTGATGGATCCACATTCCGAACGCTTTTACCCCCACCGCCCCACAACCTTCACCGCTCCCCGTTAGCGCAACCACCACCATCGCCGGGCGGAGCGATACACCTTGCACGCAGGCAGCACAAGCAAGCACACCCGGGGACCGCTTTCCCGTTTGCGCTCCTCCTGAGCTGAAGAACGGAGAGGAGCAGCATCTCTGTGGGGAGATAAGAAGATGCTGGAAGGGTCGTCCGAAATGTTACCGATACTTTATGCAAGCTTTGCGGATAAAATTTTGGAATGCCCGCTGTTAAATCACATGGTTCTCGTGAGATTGAAAATGCATTCTGATGATTTGAAAAATATTCTGTTTAAAAAAAAAGGTTTAAAAGCAATTAATTAAAAAATTACGAATTTCGTGGCAAAATCAACTATACTAATCTACAAAAATGTTGCGAATATATTGTGAAACTAAAAGGGGCGTTTATATTTATTTGACTACTGAGAACAGCATATAACTTTTTTTTAAAACGTAAAACTTGATTTTTCAAGTAAAAAAAAGCTCATATTCTTTGTGAAATCGCAAGTTTATTATTTTTATCAACTGAACAAAAAATAAACGTAGATATGTTTAAGGTTCAATTCCGGAGTTACTTAGTACTGGACGATTCCGAAAGGTCTTTTGGCAACCCCTTTTTAGTCCCGAATTTACAGTTTCAAAAACGCGAATTGCAGGCGCGCCCGAATGCCAATGATGACCTCCCACGAATAAGTGTTTTTGTTTTTCATTTCAGCGCCCGGGGGTATGAAAATCAGACGTCGGGGAATTTCGAAGCGCACCAATT
This sequence comes from Melogona broelemanni, assembly GCA_033995665.1. Taxonomy (NCBI): domain Eukaryota; kingdom Metazoa; phylum Arthropoda; class Diplopoda; order Chordeumatida; family Chordeumatidae; genus Melogona; species Melogona broelemanni. The sequence continues at coordinate 7,984 of JAUJYS010001301.1, read as the reverse complement.
GGGAGGAGAAGAGACCCGGGGGCGAAACCGCGGCCAAACACCAAAGAGAACTCCGGCTAAACAAAAACCCCGACAGAGCGCGGGATTGGCCGGGGATGATGATGGGTCGGTAAATATGCGCCGGGTCTCGGCTGAAATTGCTGAAATGCTAAACAGGATTAAAAAAAGTTTTTGTGACTGCAGGAGAGAATCTTACTCAGACCCAAACTTTCCTCCTAGGATCCTAGTCGAAATGGACCACTTGGGTCTTTATTTGAACTAGGGTTGGACAATTCAGCGTAAATAACTTTTGTCGATATTTTCTCTCGAAAACTTGACATATCAATTCGATCTAGAGTTAAAAATACGTAAAATGATATGCATATTTTTTTTCGAGCAATTTTTTTTTATCCTTGACAGGAAAATTGTGTATGAAATTCTGAATACTTCAAGCGTGTTTAGCGTTGATTCGATTAATTTTTATTTATAAATTATCTTAAATTTTTTTTAATAAATAGAAAAAACAAGTTACAAAAACAAACAACCAATTACCCGTGATTACACCACGCATTAATCAGGCTCGCGGCAGTCCAAGGCGCCAAGAAAGCGACACACCATCATCCTCGAACTAAGCTCATTTTTCTTTCTGGGATCTAGTTGGTTCCCAAGAGCAGTTTCACACCGGGGTCGTTTTCGACTGGCAGCCGCATGAATCACGCGAGACCCGCGAGATCGCACGGGACAGAACCCGACCCGTCTCAATTATCAGCCAATTAACCAATGTGTGAACACGCCGGTCGCGTTCGTTCCACCCAAAGATTCGAATGTGGTAGATAGTCGGCGGCATGGAATAATACTAGACAACGACCATGTAAAGTTGCAGACACGCTGTTTATTGACCGGTGGGATTTTTTTTTCAGAACAAAGCTTTTGGAACAACGGCAAACAATGGGAATTAACTGTCGCCACAAGATGTTAAAAGTTGTAAAAAAAAAAATGAGAATAAACTTGCAGACAAATTCTTATAATAACTCTGAACTAAAAAAAAAACCACGCACAGGATTGCTTGAACAGTTTGAACTTGCTTGAAAGCTTGACCAGAATCACTATTGCAGCGAGGGGGAACAGAATCACAGCGAGGGGGAATTTTACCATTTAAAAAAAAAATGACAAAGACTGACTTCAGGAGCTTCCGAGATAAATCGACCCAAATGGAGAGCACTTCCTTGTCCATGACGTCACCGGGAGTCTGGGTCGACTCAACGAAACATAACAAATATTTACAATACCTTTGACTTCAGAGTACAATTATGATGAGGATTCGAGATTATAGCCAAACAAAACTACTAACTCAAGAAATTGTCATGGTTAACGAATAGGACTCCTTCACTCTAGACCTTCGTTCTATCCTAATTGAATGAAACTCAAATCAATCAACGACGCAAATAGTCTGCTCACCAAGGACGTTCAATGATCCCTAAAAATATGAACGAGCGTTTTGCAATGATCTAGTTTGGTTGGTGGCTTGGTGCATGTATACAAGATAAACGAGACCAAAATCGACACCCCTTTCTCACGTGAACTCACAGTCTCCCTCCAAATTGCGAACTCCAGCATCCTGTGTAGTGGATACAAAAGTTCGAATCGTCTCGAATTACCGAGAAACACGAAACGTTCAAGACCCAATTAGCGGCTCGTAGCCATGCAGTCTGATTTTTCAAGTCTTTTTTAGAGAAAAAAAAATATATGTTCATCACTTGCTTCAAGCGTGTTCAGGAACTGGCTGGGCGCGGTTCCGTCGCAATATTTACCCAATATTTGCAACAATCGCGAAACAGATTTTGTTACTGGTGGGAGAGTAGCAGCAGCAGTTCAGAAATGTGTGGGTGGTGATGGTGGTGAGGATGCAGAGAGACTATTAGGCGGAGGGCAAAGTTCACGTGGCCCGCCTTTCATGGTGCATCTCCATGCCGCGCTGTGGATGTGCGAACGAACACACAGCAGCACCGACGGGGCAACCAACTCTCCGGAAGCGATCCTGTGTGTATATAAACACATTCTGAAACATCTTTATAAACACGACCAGCCCATAATTTACTAAACATCCTTAAAAGACGACCGATAATCACTCAGTCCGTGCCTGGGTTCAAGTTGAACCATCGGGGAGGAGGGGAATCCACGATTTGGGTGGAGTATTTCGCGGGAGACAAATCGTCTGGAAGATGGGGAAAATCAACATCTCTACATTTTTCTCTTCAACTATAAATTAAATGCATATGTATTATTTTTAGAACGATTGAAATTGAGCCAGCGAAAGCTATATTGGGCTATTTTTTCTCTAATTAACTTTATTAGAATTAACGCAAAGTTGTACAGATCTCAATCTTAAAAAATAATTGCTTCATTAATACCCTAGGAGTTTTAATAACTAGTACTGTCGTACGCAAGAAGAATTGACTTTTTTCACAATTTATTTACATTATTTTGACTTGCGTGGATTGCATAGAAAAAAAAAATGACACCACTATGGTTTTAATCTCTCAACAATAAGGCTTCCACGTCCTATGCCATGTCTTGTGTGCTCCTGGATTTGGATCAAAGGGTCGTGGGTTCGAGACCCGCTCATCGGACATATTTGGACGGAAGTGTTGGCATTAATAAACTAAATGACGAAATAGATATGTCCTAACGGCTAATTACGAATGGAATACCCAGAACTATTTTATGGTGGGGGAGAGGATTGATATCTTCTTAGAAAAACGCGGTAACGATATGCAGGTGTGGCTGTGATGTGGCTGCTGGGCGGAGAGAGAGAGGCGTCGGGCAACCTAATCTACGGCAGGAGCTCTGCCGGATGTGAGTGAGATCTGTGCCGAGGAGCCGCGTCGCAGCGGCATCTCCAGTTGCAAAGTAGCAAATGTTTGCTTTTTCGTTCCCGCAGTCTCTCTGGTGCCCCGCGCGCGGGCGAGCGGGTCAAAACTCAAAAACTGGGATCGCACCGAGAGATGCAGAGGCGGAAGTCGGAGTCGGCTCATCAATATTGTTCGGATAGGGGGAGGGGGGGGAGGAGGCCTGTCTCCGTTCCCACCACCACCATTTGTGGGTGGCGCGTACACGTAAATCTCTCGACGTCGGCCGCCTCCCGCTTTCGATTCGGTGAGATGGTCGCGGCTGGATCCGGTGTTTGTTGTGATACGAGTACATTTAGAGGGGGTGGAGGAGGGGGTTGCACCCCGTACGTAACAGTTTTTGGGCCGTGCAAATACGGTGGCTTTTGTATATTTTGGCAGCTAGTTTTTTTTTTTTTTTTCGGGAGTAAAGATACATTGATGGGGCTGTTTCTTTTTCGGCAAGGTGACCGAATTACGATTATGTTTGCTTTGTGAGTGACGAAACTTTTTTTATCGTTTTCTTTCCTTTCGTAAGTTCATGCAATCGGGGGGAAAAAACGTGTAAACTTCGAAATATGCTGCAAAAACAAAATTACTTACTCGCGCTTGTTGCGGTCGCTGGCATTCTGCCAAGCTAAATTGCCGCCTATCGGCAAAGCAAAGCAACAAGTTGGCGCATCACTTTCTCGGCAAGCCGGCAATAACGCCAGGCCGAAAACGCTACAAAGTTGCCAGCTAAATTTAGATGGAGTCTAAAAGTGACAGGCGATGATGACAAATGAGCGCGATCACCATTGAACCGGTAAAAAAATAGTAATAAGATGGGTAAATAACAGTGGCGAACGCAATGCGCCCACCACTGGAAGCGAATGGAGTAGAAGGTTAACTGCAAACGTTGTCTAAACGCCTCTTACTTCATGAAGTGAAAAGCCACCCTGTGACATGATCGTAAAATGTTGAGATTAAGTTAAGTTATGGTTGAAATTAACAGTTTGGAAGCACGTCGAAATGAATGTCTAATAAAAAACAAATAAATATAATTTAAAAAATTTTAAAGTTTGTCTCAAAAGCTTCAATTGGTTTAGTTTGGACATTTTTTCTTCTTTTTTTTTTTTTGGTTTTACTGAAAATTAATGAAAATACATTTTAAATCAATGGAATGCACGAACAAAAAAAAAAGATAAAAATACGTCATTAAAAAACGTGTGATATCACAGGATGACACTTCAGTACATTTGAGATAACGTGAGCAACGTATTGCCGATGCATTGCCGAATCGCCCTCAAACCCCAGCGAGTCCCAGATCGCGAGGGTGGGCTTGTGGGTTCCGGAGGACCGCACCCGTCATCTGTTTCCGACTAGTGGTGGGGCGGCTCGGGCTCCTCCTCCCCGGCTGCCGTGGGGGTTCTCGTTTTCGGGAACAAATGAGCCGTTGTTGTTGCAAGTGTAAAACGCCCGAGAGAGAAATCATCCTCCCCCTGCACCAAAGCAAGTGCAGCAGCAGGCAGGGAAGGGCGGCAGCAATTCTCAGGGTGCAAAATGACAACTTCTGGCTCTCCAGTCCAGTTGTTGAAACACCAAAAAATCCCCTATGTAACTGTATTAAAGATGAAGTGACCGGCTGTGCACTCACTGCACATGATTGAGTCAGTGAAGAACTTGTACGTCCACTTACCATGTGGGGGTGTGGGTGGACAATGAGATAACGAGTTGTGTTGATGGACTCGCGATTTTAACTCGTCCCCTATACGACCCTACAACTATTTGGAGAAAAATCACCGAGCAAAGACCTCATCAGTTATTATCAGGAATATAGGGTGATGGAGTAGAAAGAAGGAGTCGCAAGCAACGAAATGTACGGTTAGCTGATTGAAGAGAACCGTGTAAACATAACTAAATGTTAAGATTATAAAAATATCAAACCGGTTCTTTAGAAACAATGTAAATCGCATTCAATATCGTTGAAATTGATTTTTTCGAAAAAAAAAATGAAAACATTTTAATTTTATCAGGTAAGATAAATAAGGTACACCAATCGTATGCACCAATAGCACTGTATACCGGTACATCTTACTGTTGTGGCCAATATCTTATGTAATAATTCAATGGCACACGTGTGGTGCCATTCAGTAACCTGTCCTAACTCCATATCGAACCACAAGAGCTCAGACATTTTTTTTTTATTTTTAGCCCACGAACACTAACGATAACGAGAAACCCCGATTAGGGCTCTAACCCGCGCATCTCTTTGGTCGTAGAAACACGCCCATGCCGACATTCCTAGTGGAACACGACACCGGCAAAATATTTTGACCGGACGGGCGGGCCAGGGTGCGTGGGTGGGAAGGGCGACAGTGTCGCCACTTTGCCCCAAAAATGCCGTCCAGTTAAAATTGCAAAGCCATGTGTTGTGTGCGTCAAAGATGCTCGCGCATTAGCCGCATGGTGGGCTCGGGCTTCACTATTGGAGGTCCGTCCGTACGTCCACCGTCATCACCGATGGGTTGGTTACCAACCGGAACCAATGAGACCACCGACAAAGCGACGTCACCAAACACGTCACACAGAATTGAAACCAAAAAATCGATTAACACATTTTTGAGATGGCTGCTTATGCAAACTCTTTTCCCACAGCTATGGGGGTGCAGTCATGCAGATAACGCTTCAGATTTAAATGCATTCCGAAACATGCGGTTTCCAGCCAAAACAATGATAGATGTGCCACCTAGCCTTTCGACCCCCCCCCCCCCTCCTACCTTTCACGATCAAAATCGCATAAAATCAAATAATTTGTGAAAGGAACAAAGTCACCATTTTCTGTTTCTTTTTTCGCCCAATTTAAATTCCGATTGGGATAAAACATTTCATTCCAATCCGATCCCCCACACAACCACACAAGAAGCCAACAACAAAAAAAACTCGCGATTAACTTCCAAGATTCAGGTGAGCGTTACAAAAAACAAATTCGTCTTTTAAAAGAAAAGAAAAAAAAACAGCGAAACCAAAACCTGTCGAGCGACCGATTTTGTCCAAATAAAAGTATCTGAAAATATCGGCGCCCACAAGTTGTTAAAGCATCCAAAATTTTACATATTCCGGCTCGCTCATCGCTAACAGCGGTTCCCAAAATGATGATCGTGCCACCGATTGGGGACCGCCCGCGCAAGTTAGCGAACCTTCGCCCTCAGAACTCTCCTCCCACCCACAAAAAACATGGGTGTTCTTGGGTTAGTGAGTGAGCGCTGCTCGCTTTTTATGATGCCGCTCTTTCGCTCCTGCTTCGGGGCTGAAATAAAGACGCGTATCAAGCGGACGCAAAAAAGCAAGAGACTCCAACGGCAACGGCAGCATAAAAAGCAGCCACGAAAGAAAAAAAAAAAAAAAACACCCAAAAAAATTACATACATAAATTTTCCAGTCATCCTGGCCGCATAATCGCAATTAAGAAGCGCAAACGACGGTCGCGCACCACTGCACAATCAAATGCAATTAGACAAGTCAACCAAGTGCGTACCTCCGTCATTAACCAATAGATCCTTTGGACACTTAGGTAGAAAGACGCGACAGCTACCAAAATACTCCCGATATTGGTTTACATTCAACATGATGCACAGTCATGGCAAATAAAACGAGTATTTATTTTTTTAATAAAATTTCTCACTTTAAAGAATGGAAAGTACGTGACGACCTTTGTTAACCGCGATGGAGGAACCCCCCAATCAGGGCCTTAAATCTTCTAAGATGCGAAGAGGCAACAAAGATTGGGAGACGGGGAGGGAAGAGAGGAGGAGGATGTATACTTGGGGTGGAACAGGTATAGGTAATCCCGTATTGTTAAAAAGTCAGCGAGCGGCCAATGTTTATAACGGCGACGGCCAGATTATACAATACAGCGGCGGCCTTTAAATGTAGGGACCCGAGAAAAAATAAAAGATTTTACGGGAGTGGGGGTGGGAGGTAGCCGATCCCGGGCAGGTAGACATGACCAGAGGAAAATATACTTTCACACCCGCCGCCATCGCCAGAATTTTGGGGGCCGGTCGCTCAAAACCAAAATATTCAAGAGACAAATAACAAGATGAAAAAGCACGGCGAAGAAGTGCACGATTTCCAGCGTTCATTTGTTATTCAGGAGACGATGAGCGCACGAAATTTGTTAAGAGCCTTTTTGAATAAAGAATTAAAATTGTCCGCATTCATTCTGTGGCAAAACTAGTAGCGCCACCTAGTTCCTGTAATTAGAACAACAAATTTAGAGAAAATTGTCATTTATATTTACATTGATTTCTCGGCAAATCCAAATCACAAAATATTTTATCTTATTTCAGCTGAAGAGATCTAAGGAACTTTTAAAAGAAATGTTTCTTATAAAATGCCGCGCGCTACTTAATATAAATTATAGACCATGCAGGAGAGACGTTATCTTAAAAACCCAATATAAAATCGCAGCATCTCTCAAATGTTTTCCTCCAAGGGGATGCTGGGGCGCGTTGGCTAAATGGGAGAAGACCGGCCCTGCACAATCGTGCGCGAAATAGAAAAGAAAAAAAAAAGGGCGCTGCTCCCCAGCGACCACCGCCCACGCTTTTATTGCCATCCACCTGACTTTCCCACGCGTCTGAAGGGGAGAAGAGAAGCGAGTAGAGAATTTCGAATGGAATATGCATGGGACGGAGGGTGGGGGGTGAGGGGAGTGAAAAGGACGCCCGAAGACAATCGCGAGACAGATTACTTTTTGTTGGTCAATAACAGGACACGCCAAACGCAGATTGCATCACGCGGACCGGCGGGAGACCAGCGAATATCTCTCTCTCGGTCACGCGGGCAATTGACTGTCACTGTTTTCTAGACGCCAGGAATGACGGATTGACGGAATGACGGACTTCATATCTGGTCCTGTCCTGGATTTTTGTATTCTCTTTTTTAAATGACGGATTCTTTAGTCATCACTTTGCAATCACTGTTGGAATCGCACTAACGAGTCAATTAAGCGTTGTTATCTTTTTACGCAATTAAATTCTTAAATAATTTATCACAACTCTAGTTCTCGACACAAATTGGTTGATACTCTTAGTTGTCAACAGAAATTGACAGAAAAACAACTGGCTGGTTGC
>JAUJYS010001300.1:0-17915 GCA_033995665.1 Melogona broelemanni | reverse complement strand
CATACAATCCTTCGGAAATTTTTTATGTATATATATTTTTTTGTTGGGAAATTTCTCTTACTGTAGTGAATATGACTGCAGGAGATTCTGTACTCTTGTGAAGGGCACATTTTCACCACTACCCCAGGATATCGAATAAACGAGAGCCTGCTAGGGGAATCGACCTCGGGACCACCCGCTCAGCAGTATGTTGCCATACCCACTGAGCTAGACGGATCGTACAAATTAAAATAAAGCAGTGGGACCCGTGCCTGTACGTTGTCAGGTACACTTTCTAAATCCTGACCTAGATCAGAATCCTAAGCCAGGCAAAAATACAGGTGCCTACTGCTACTGTTTTTGGGGAGGAGGACACCAGAGAGGGATTCTCTAGTGAGAATATCCCAAAACTCCTCTGTTGTTCCTCGTGAACGGCAGCAGCAGCAGCACCAACAGCAGTTTTGCCTCCTCAACTTGTTTTAAAAATAAACCCCAAGTCGAGCGCGACTAGCTTTTCTTGTGCAGGCCTGCCTGTATTCCTTCTCTGTGTAGCGTGCCCGGTTATATTTTCTCATGTTATCGTTAAGCAAAAAGGCCTTGGCCGGATGGCAACCTTGGTGGTGGTGGTGGTGGTGGTGCTATAGGGTTGTACGTGAAGCGAACGACTCAAATTTGCTCGGATATGTTTCGCTCATTATTTCATTTCGGTTGTGTTATTCAACAGTCTCATTATTGACATAATTTTTTTTTTGGGCAGGAAGGCATAGCTTTTGGGGGTTGTGGTGGGAGGTGTTGACTTGCCATGGAAAATTACCCCTCTGTGGGGGAGGGGTGCAGGTGGAAAGGGGATCCTCGGTCGGCTGCATCTTCGTAACTTCCTGTTTTGCTAAAAATAAAGTCGGATATTAAAGGGTTCCATAAACATTAATATTGTTGCGTATGGTTTAGGAATCATTGGAGTAACCATATTAGTTGGTCATTGTCAGATTCCACAAAAATTTAAATATTCAAATAATTTAAATAATTATTTAAATATATTAATATTGTTCTCGGGTTAGTATAGTTAGTGACAAGTTCGTCTTCCAAATGATCGAAAGGTATGGGGTTCGTATCCGTTAAAGCTTTCGAATATTGGGCTTAGACGAATTGCTGTGACAAGGGTGCTTTATGGTGGACAAACTGGTTGTTGTGCCCTCAGCCAAAATCATGTGCGATAAAAAAATAACATTGCGATTCAATTTTTGAGGTAATTTTACGATCTACAGTGCAGAAAGGCAAACAATTTCTTTATTGATTTTCTTTTGTCATAAAAGGTTATAATTTTTGCTATCCAATTTGTTGCTAATTTGAGAAACGGGGAGGGTTAACCTCGAAAAAAAAAACCTCGAAAATCACCGTTAATTTTGGTAATCTGTATAATGTCAAGTTGTTTTATTACCATAAAATGGAATGGAAAGGGGGTGGGGAGGGGGGTGAATCGAGTTGTTGCTAATGGGACAACGCCTACGTTTTTTATTATTATCGGATCAGCCGATTCGCTGGTTGAATTTACAGATGGCCACGTCTTTCATTATTCATTCGTGCAAGTTGTCCTTGCTGGCACAATTTTTTGACAGTTTCCTTACACAGCCACACCTTTATTCCATTAATTAAGCGTGCATATCTGGAACAGCTGAGTTTCAAATTAAAAAATTAAAAAACAAAGATTTTATTCACGCATGAATTTTTAAATTTTATTTTAAATACTTTGTTCGAAAAGGTGATAGACCGATTTTAATTTTTCAAAAAATAACATAAAAATAATAGATTTCGTAAATTTGCGATTTCTCACACTTTTCTAAAAAGGCTAAAAATATTTTAGAAAATAAAAACACGACGTTCTTAACAAATGCATGTATTTAATCCTAAATTATATTATGATTTTTTTTTTCTATTTCTGTTTGTGTTTGATTCTGACCGTTTCTGATGGCGTTTGTTCCCCTTATTTATTTTTCCAGGATACGGTAAAAACCACAAGGATGCGGCTAGTGTGCGAGCAATTCATCCTATACCGGCCGCCTGCGGACTCTACTATTTCGAAGTCAAGATTGTGAGCAAAGGCAGAGATGGGTAAGTGAAATTCCAACGCATTTTACTTAATATTGTACGTTAACATCAGCGTCTTTCCAGTATCGTTATTTTTTTTTATTTATTGTTATTAAAATACGCGTTGCAAGTTTATTTTTTCCGACTATTTCCAGCTACATGGGAATCGGCCTGTCTGCCCAGGGAGTCAATATGAACAGACTGCCAGGTAAGATATTTTTCGAGCAGAAATAGCCCATGCGGTAGAGCATCCGCCATGTGTGCGGTGATCCAGAGTTCGATTCCCGGCTCGGGCTCTCGTTTTTTGATCCCGAGCTACCTTTGCCTCATTGCTCAAGCGATTAGAGGGGTACAGAATGTCCTGCAGGGAGTAGAATTTCACATTAAAACAAAAATTCTCACTTGCCACGGCCATTAGTCCCTTCGGGCTGCTTGCGGATACACATTGTAATTGTAAGAATATCTTATTGAAATTGTAATAGTCCAATCCGTTCAAAAAATTATGAAATTCAATCAAACTTTGAATAAGAAGAAAATAAAAATAGATTGGCAGAATAACGTACGGTCGTCGTAGCTCAGTGGTAGAGCATCCGCCATCTGTGCGGCGATCCTGGGTTTGATTCCCGGCTTGGTCTTTTCGTTATTCGATCCCGAGCAGTGGTGAAAAAATGGCTCTCCATAAAATTTTCTTTTAAGAGGATTAGATGGTTTTTGAATCTCCTGTTGTGACGTCTCTCCAGTGATGACGATCAGTGATTGTCAATTTTTTTTTTCAGATGAATTGATACGAAAATGTAAGTTAAACAGTTCGGCCAGGTCAATATTTTTTTTGTTTACTCTTGCTTAGGATGGGACAAGCAGTCTTATGGCTATCATGGCGACGACGGTCACCTGTTCTGTTCGTCCGGCACTGGTCAACCCTACGGACCCACCTTCACCACAGGTGACGTCATCGGGTGTGGAGTCAACCTGATCGACAACACCTGCTTCTACACCAAGAATGGACACAACCTGGGCATCGCATTCACAGATCTTCCGGTAAGTATTGTTCTGCGTTGCGATTTTTCGATGGTGAAACGTGTTTTAAGTGAGGTCGTATAATTATTCTGATCGTTTTGTTGTTGTTCCATAGCCCAACTTGTATCCGACAGTTGGTCTGCAGACGCCTGGGGAAGTGGTGGACGCCAATTTCGGACAGTCACCGTTTGTTTTCGACATTGAGGATATGATGAAGGTACGGTTTTCGTAAGCTGGACTCAGCAGTTCATTTCGCGACCAATTCGCTTCCAATTTTGATAACCATCTCGTATTTTTAATTGTCGGTTTCATTAATTTGATGCACTGTGTGGGGGTTCGTTCCTTTCAAAAAGGAACCCGTTCCAGTTCCTACAGAAATTGAAAGAAACCTAACCGTTGTTAGTTTCTTTCGAAAAGGAACATGGAACTTTCTCGTTCCTTAGATTAAAAAATAAAAAAAACAAAAAAGATGACTTTCTGAACGGACGAAAATATCTAAAATTCCATTCATCCCTACAAATTCATTAGTAAACGTGATTTTTATCATGAGCTTCGAATGCGAACGTTATCATTTTTTTTGGAAATATTTAAATGGAAAAGGTGTAATTTTTAATATTAAAATTTTAATTATTTGAATTTTTGTTACGCATTAAAAAGAACGACCGTTCCAGTTCCTGAAAAAAAGGAACGTAACCGTTCTAAGCGTTCGTTCACAGAAAAATGAACCCATGCGTTGCAAGTTCCTCAGTAAAGGAACCCATTCCTTGAAACGAAACTGTTCCGTTCCTACCCAACTCTGATCTGGCACCTTGTGGTTTTCATTTGTACAGGAGCTGACGATGAGAACACGACTGACCATCGAGAGATTCCCGGTCAACGACAGGCAGGGCGAGTGGCAGACCACATTGCACAAGTAGGTGGCGCTAGAGTCGACCTTTGTGACCACTGTGATTCATTGACCTGTTGAGATAATTTTTTTTTTTTTTTGTCAGGATCGTGTCTACCTACCTGGTGCATCACGGCTACTGTGCCACGGCCGAGGCCTTCGCCAGAAGTCTGGGACAGACGTTCAACGAGGAGCTCACATCCATAAAGCACAGACAAAGTAAAACATTTGGAATGGGGAATCTAAAAAATATACAAAGCGGCAATATTTAATTAATTTGTTGCAGATATTTGCTAGAAGGACATTTCTCGTTCCTTTAAATAAAAATTCCTTTAAAAAAAATAAACAAACTAAAATTGAGTTTAGTGCGATAGTCATTTAATTTTCCAACGCAATTTTTAAACTAATAGGATGCCAAATAATTTTCTCTACATTCCCTGATAAATTCATTATTAATTACAAAAGTTGTAAGCCTTTTTAATCATAAAAACAAATAATCCTTCTCCGTTCATCGTATCTAATGGATCGTCCTAAATCATTGGGCGTTCTTAAAAAAAGGACCAAGGACATTACAACGTTCCTCAGATAAAGGAACTGATTCCTTGGAACGAGACGTTCCTTTGCCGTTCTTATCCAACACTGGGTAAAAACTATTTTTTGATTTGACAACATTGCTTAAAAAATCCTTTACCATATTAACTCTCTTATGTTGTGTGTTTTGACAGGAATTCAGAAACTGGTGCTGGCCGGTCGCATGGGCGAAGCCATCGAAACCACCCAGAAGCTCTACCCGGGCCTGCTGGAGCGCAACCTCAACCTGCTCTTCATGCTCAAATGTCGCCAGTTCATCGAGATGGTCAACGGCACCGACAGCGAAGTGCGACCCTTCCACACCACCACCACCACCACCTCAACCCCCATCGCCACCTCCACCACCACCAACAACAACAACGGCACCACCACTATCAAATCCCCCTGCTTGTCCCCCACCTACCACGGCAGCTCCACCTCCAGCAGCAACAACTCCCATCCCTGCCCGGGGCGTAGTACCTCCCGCAGCAGCAGTCCACCCAACAACAACGGATCAACCACCTCCCCGGTCATAACCTCGCGAGCGGGGGCCGTAGGGAATGGAATGAGCATCGGAGAGATGAACGCCATCAATCTGGTGATCAATGGCGAGTCTGCCACCACCACCAAGCACCATCATCAGAATATGGATAGCGATGTGGATATGGAGGCGGCGGATACGGATAACGAGTATTCGCGGAGTAGTGGTGGTGGTGGGGGAGGTGTAGTGGCCAGCGGGTCTAGCGTGAATACGTCAGGCGGTGGTGGAAGCAGTTCGTCAGGCAGTGGGGCCACCACGGCTACCAATGGGACGTCGAATGGTTATGCGAATGGAGATCACCAGTCGGATGAGGAGGATGAACAAGATGAGGAGGAGAATGAGGGGGTGGTGGAGGATGACGAAGACGATATGGGTGCGTTGATTTATTGAGATACTATTTTTAAAGTTATTTTGGTTATTATCATGATTATTTTTTGTTTTAGTGCGGAAATTATCAGTGTAGTGAATATGACTGTAGGAGATTCTCTACACTGATAATTTTTCACCTCTATCCCAGGATCCCGAATAAACGAGAGCCAACGCCGGGAATCGAACCCGTGACCACCCGCTATTGTAAAAAAAAAAAAGTAAAAAATCAGAATATTGGGAATGATGCTGGTTGATATAATAAAAATCAGCAAATATCGTTTGAAAATTATTGTTTCCAAACTTGTTAAAATAATAATAAAAAAAATCCTACCTACAAACGTGTTAAAATAATAGAAAATGGAATTGAATACTTCGAATATGATATTGTTTTAGGAGCTGTTGCGAAGTAATAATTAAAATTTGAAGTAATCCTCGACCAGTGTCGAAGATTACTTCAAATTTTAATTATTACTTTGAGTTTAGGCTCCTGGGGGGGGGAAGAAATATAGTGTAATATTTAAAACAAAGTGTATATTATAATTATGCAATTTTAATAAGTTATGCTGATGATTCAACCGACTGTTAACAATAATTGTGACTTGTTGATGACGCCCGTCTGTTTTAATTCGTGTTTCAGACGTTGACGTGGCTCCTAGCAAGCGGCAGCTGTGCGGCGGCAACAAGGCTGCCATCGAGCGGATGCTCCAGTTCGGTCGCGAGTTGCAGAGCATGAGCGGCCATCTGCGGAGGGAACACGGAAGGAACGAGGCCAACAAGAAGATGGTCCAGGCAAGTGCTACCACCACAACTTGGGGCTAGGTGGAGTGGGGGTGGCCATGGTTACTTAATAGTTTTTTTTTTCTTGTGGTTTCCAGGATGCGTTTAGTTTACTGGCGTACGCTGATCCCTGGGTCAGTCCTGTTGGTTACCAGTTGGAGCCCGTCCAGCGTGAACCAGTGTGTGCCGCATTAAACAGTGCCATTCTGGGTAAGTGCTGTCGACGCTATATTTTTTGGACAACTGTGCTTGGCTTGATGCTAACTCGAGATCCGTCAGGCACTGGGACTTACCTTAAACCCGATTCGGTGGGCGTCTGCACTATTTTCTTGTTTTATTTATTTAAAATTTAAGTGCTGGAGAACGCAGAGATGAATGTCGAATAAATTACAATTGTAATTTGTTGTTGTCGATCAGTGTATGAATTAAAAAAAAAAAAAATTTAATTCAATATGCTTAAAGTTTATCACAAATTTGATATTAGTTATGAATGCCGATGAATGATGATTGTGGAACATTCAAATATTAAAATGCAAAGACATTTATTTGAATACTTGGTAGTAGAACAATTATATTATCAGTTTACAGTATGAAAAAAATTATTTTTTGTTTGTTATAATAATTATTCATATGATATTAGCATTTTTCTTTAACAATTAAATAGCAATAATAATTATACGCTGGATTTTGGAATTCTTCTATGATGGTAATTTTAATCACTTATTTTATTTTTTATTTGTTGCAGAATCTCACAATCTGCCGAGACAGCCTCCACTGGAAGTGGCACTGGGTCACGCCAAAGAACTCATCAAGCTAAAGTCGAAGGCTGGCCTGGGCTCGTGCGCATTCGCCCACGTCGACATTCTACTACACTGACCATAGACACACTCTCTCGCGTTCGCTTACTATTATTATTTGTTGACAGAGTTTTCTGAAAGAGAGACACTGACAGAGTAAAAACAAAATTGTCTCCTCTCTCTCGGTTCCCCCTTCGTGTGTGTGGGCACACCGCCGTTTTCTAATTGGCCAACGCGACCCCGAAACCACCTCGGATCGGCGTCTAAAAAATTATGTACATGTTTAATCGCGTAAAAAAATAAAAAGTGAGGCTTGAGTAGTTGTCCCCCGCTGGTATCTACAGTAACTCTCCTTCTTTATGATAAGTGAGGCGCACGTGCTGAGCTCGTACTATTAGGATTGGTTCCCTCCGACTTGCGTCACTCGCACGTGCAGCGCGCGGACTCCTCGGATTGGTTCCGCCCCCGACAAGCGTCATTCGCGCGTGCACAGCCTCTACCAATGACGTGGCGAGGAATGTGTGACTCGGATTATAAAGGTATCCCGTTACAACCTCGCAATCCTCAAGTGTATAGAGGCTAATGGCGGGGTATCTATAGCAGAGTTAGTGGGGTGTGGCTATAGCGAGTTTTCCTTCGTTTGCGAGGTTGTGACGGTGAACCATTCTAACAGGCCGGCGACCAAAGCCCTATTGTCCCGCACATTCACTCGCATTAGGGTGTGATGTGTGTGTTTCCTTTTTTCTCCTCGCGAGAAATTGTTTTTATGGAAATGTTTAAGAAAAATCTATAATTGTATATGGTGGGGGGTGTGGGGGTAGTGTGCTATAATCGAAATGTGTGGGGGGGGTTCAAAAATTAAAATCGAACACTTTTGCCGCCGCGACACACTTTTTTGATTTATTTAATATCATATATAGATGTTACTGTATTATTCTGTCTTTGGTATTAAAATCAGAGGCCGGAAAAAAAAACGATGATACGTAGACGAATATATATGAATTTTTAAATATTTTCTATGCTCGATTAATTTTCTATTTGCTCGTTTGTGGTTTTAATTATGTTTCAGATCTTATGATTTTTTTTTTCTTCCTCCCCCCGACCTCTCGTCAATTGTGAGTGCTATAGGAAAAAAAAAATATATAAATGAAACTTTACACTGTTGTAAACCAAAAATAAATAATTAAATTTTCTTCAAAAAATTTATATTAAAATTGTTTTGTTTTTGTTTTAAAAATACATTGTTCGTTTTGACATATAAAGGAATAAATATCCCCGCCATAGGCCTCTTATAAGGGGCTGCTTGCGGGTTGAAATTGTAAATTGTAGAAGCTTGCGACATCGTGTCAAATTAATTTTAATTATTGATTGGTTGGTTATTCAGTCCTGGAACTGGTTTTAACAGCAGCATGTCGTCTCCGGACCCAGACCCTTGATCCCCCGACACCCTGCGTTTTTCTTGGCAGAATACAGAGGTGGTTTGCCATTGCCTTCCCCCGCGTAGTACCACGTGGCAATGAACGATCGGCTGCGCTGGGAATCGAACCCAGATCCGCTGTTAAATTATTGATTCTGGAGTTTTTCATTTGCCCAAGTACCGCCGATTTACCAAAGTTCATGAGATACGAATTGGGAGAAAATATTTTTAAAGAAATCCTCATCCAGAAAAGTGATTAACAATTTGAAAATCCAGGAAATTTAGACTTTTCGTAATCAAATCAAATTTAACAATTGTCATGCCCAATAAATCTTGTTACAATTTTTTTTAAATAATTATAAGTTTTATTTGGCGGGATTTAGTGGTATTTTTGAAAATATATCTAAAAAGCTGGAGCAATGTATCTGGTCACACTGCAATAGCTATTTTGCTAGTTTCAGTACAAAATTTCTCCGTTTTGGCAGCACGGTAGCGGCGGCGGCCAAAAGTAGAGAATCTGTAGGCAGCCGGAAGTTTCCTTCTTTTTCGGATCCTCCAAAATCGGGTAAGTGGTTCGAATAGATTTTAATCCGATATTTTGATAGGAATCCTCGTGAATTTACCTACAAAGTAAAATAAGGAAACTCAATGGAACATTATCGAAGGCTATTCGCTATTTATTTGTGATTGATGAGTGCGATTTGAAGAAAAAATGTTGTGAGATGGCAGAGATCGACGTGGTCGCGTCGGCTCACGGCCCGTTAGGCCTAACTGAGATGTGGTGTTCTTTTGAATAATGGAACAAAGTTTGTTCTCAAGTCGCATGCACAAAAATAAAATGCCAAACTTGCTTAGTAGGAATCTGTATCTTACGATTGACCCTCAACTCAGTACTGTACTTTGATTGGTATGGTTGTGTGACCTAGCCTAGGCCTACGGACAATTGCCTTGAGCACACGAGGACTTTTGTAAACGTTTGCTAGACTAGGCCCAAATCCAGTTAAAAATAATACTGTTTCCCCTTAACTTGGATTCTTGTGATGAGCTAAAAGAAAAAAAAATATACCATCCGCTGTTTCCGACAAAGCGTAGTGAATAGTGTAGGTTTTGTTGAGTTAAGTATAGTTACTGTACATTAATTATTAGAAGTAGGCCTAATGTATTAGCCATAGTGCATGGTACGTGTAAGCAAAATCAGTTTAGTAAATAGTTTATTTTTTGTTCATTATTTTTTGTATTTAGTCTACCTATAATTTCGCTAGCAGAAGTAGACCTGTCTAATGAGGCCCTAATTCATGCTATGAACCAAAATCTAGGCTCGAAAATCGTAGTAACCCTTAGTTCCTAGCTTAAACATAGAACAGTCTCACATGTTTAGACCGTGTCTACAGCCCTTCTTTTAATTATTCCACTCGCTAAAAACTTGTCGTTGGCTTACTTAGGTCCCTTGATTGAGCGAGGTATTATTATGACACATTTTCTTATGCCAAGACCTCGTAACATAATAGACAATATTACAGAGCTCCAGGTGCTAAGCCGGTTGAAATAGGACACCTGTGTTCTATGAAAGGGCTGCTTGCGGGTTTAAATTTGTAAATTGTAACACGTTTTCATACGACAATACCTTTTTATAACCAGTTTTCTTACGACAATACCTTTAAAACACGTCTTCTTGTGTTTCATTAGGTGAAGATGTCGCCAAAACGTAATAACATGGTGCCCAATGGGCATTTTCACAAGGACTGGCAACGCTTTGTGAAGACATGGTTCCACCAGCCCATGCGCAAGCAACGTCGTCATGAGACCCGCGTGAAGAAAGCCCGCCGTATCGCCCCCAAGCCGGCCGCCGGTCCCCTCAGACCCGTGGTCCGATGCCCCACCATTCGATACAACATGAAGGTCCGCCCCGGACGCGGATTCTCCTTGGAGGAACTGCGGGTAAGACACCTTTCTTGGGAGGAGGGTCGCAATGATGATTTACTTGCAAACCTATCCATGTGGTCAAAAATATTGATTGTTGTCCAGTATGTCAAATAAAGTATCGTCTTTCAGACTCTTAGTACAATTTAAACTACACATAATGAAAAGAACAGGAAGCGGTTAAGCTTCCTGTACTCTAAAGAAAATGAATTATGAACACCCAATAAAATTAAGAATTCAGTGTCATTGTAGGTGATACGAAGATGTACGTTCGATGCGACCGTACTTGCAAGCTATTTTTTTAACGATTTAAGAATACATACTCTTGAGAATATTTTTAATTCTCACTAGTATTTCTAAAACAACGTCTGCTATCACTTCACTATCGATTTAAGATGAATATGGATTGTACGATCCGTCTAGCTCAGTGGGTATGGCAAGAGACTGCTGAGCGGGCGGTCCCGGGTTCGATTCCTTTAGCAGGCTCTCGTTTATTGGTTATCCTGGGGTAGTGGTAAGGAAAATGTGCCCTTCACGTGTTGCCTAAGCAACACGAAGGGTACACAATTTCATGTCATATTCACTACAGTGAAGGGAATTTCCCCACTAAAAAATTGTTACCACTTTTTCTGAGCAATGTTAGTGTTCCTACAAACATTTCTTAAATCGTCTCACAAAAGATTTAAAATATAGTGACATTAACAATGGAGTCCAGGTGCAGTACAAGGCCTAAGTTAGACCTGTAATTAACCTAATTTCTTACAGGTAAACAGCGTCTTTAATTAAATGTTGTGTTTCCAGGGCGCCAAGATCAACAAGACGTACGCACAGACCATCGGCATCGCCGTGGACCACCGACGCCGTAACAAGAACGTGGAGGCGATCCAGGAGAACGTCCAGAGGCTGAAGGAGTACAAGTCCAAATTGATCTTGTTCCCGAGGAACCCCAAGAAGCCCAGGAAGGGAGATGCCACCGTGAGTGCCAACACCTCTACTGCCTCCAAAATGCAATCACAATCTATGTGTTTTTAATTTCGTGCTAGTAGAAAATAGTGTTGTAACTAGAGATACACATTTATGCATGTTCTCGGTTGAAATGAAACTAGTTAATAACTCAGGGAAAATGACACCTTTTAAAAACGAGAAGTGTCTGGTTTAATTTTTTTTCCTCAATTACAATTCTTTTTGATTAGTCTCAAATTCTGAGCCGATTGAATTAGCGCTTTAAGGAAGTATTAGTTATATTTCATTTTATCGCTGGTTCTCGTTCATCGCCGAATACTAAAATTTATTCGAAATCTAAATTTCTCAAAGTTCTCTACGTACGTACCGATGGCTCAGTGGGTATGGCGACATCCTACGAAGCCGACGGTTCCGGGTTCGATTCCCGGCGCAGGCTATCGTTTATTCGTTAGCCGGGGAACTGGCGTCACCCCTAGGGCTTTAATTAGGGAGTCCAGAGCTTAGGGGTGGATCCTGCAGTCTGGCTATTTCAGCTGCCTTCCCTGCCCCTCTCATATCTCCACAGACACGAGGGTGCAATAATCCTGTAGTGCACAAGGCGCTACGGTGATTTAAAAAAAGGCATTTTCTTGGACCTTATTCAATCTCAAATTATACGACGTTCTACGGAGTAAAGTTTTAAATAAAAATTAAAATAAATTATAAAAATTCTTCCTACCAAGAACGACCTTATCTTTGGGACCCTGCTTATACAACGTCCTACAAAGTTCATCTTTATTTCTAAATGAGTTTGAACTAATGTGTATTCTGTCTGCAACTATTTCCAGGAAGCCGAAGTTAAGTTGGCCAAACAGTTGAAGGGTCGCCTGCTGCCCATCAACAAGGACGTGAAGGTAGAGAAGGCTCGCGTCATTTCCGCCGCCGACAAGAAGTTCTCCGCCTTCGTGGCGCTGCGTCAGGCCAGGGCTTTCGCCAAGCTGGTCGGCATCCGGGAGAAGAAACGCAAGGAGAAGGAGTTGAACCCCGAGGGCGATCCACTCAAGGAGGCCAAGAAAGATAAGAAGGCCGACAAGAAGGCGGCCAAGGAAGAGAAGAAGAAGCCCAAGAAGTAGATAAGAAAGGGGTTGTAAAAAAAAATAAAAAAATATATTGTCGCTTTCCAATATAATAGAATCGTTTCTGTAATTTTTATAATTCGCGTGGAAGTAGTTGTGTCCAAAATGTCCCAGGATCCAGTGCTATTTTTTATTTGTACGATCCGTCTAGCTGAGTGGATATGGCAAGAGACTGCTGAGCGGGTGGTGGGTGGTCCCGGGTTCGATTCCCTTAGCAGGCTCTCGTTTATTCGGTATTCTGGGGTATTTGTGAAAATGTGCCTTTCACATATGGCCTAAGCAACACAACACGAAGGGTACACAATTTCCTTGCAGAGCTATTTACTACGGGGAGGGGAATTTCCCCACAAAAAGAAATTCGAAGATTAGTTACTTATCAAGAACGTCTTTCTTTGGGCCCTGGGATTCCCATTTTTTGCGACCTTTAGGTCTCCATAGATACATGAGGGTGCAGTAATCCTGTAGTGCACTAGAATATCTTATTCGAAAGAACTAAATATCTCTGCATTTTTGGAAATGATTAAAAATATTTCCTTAAAAGGCAAAACAAAAACCTAATTTCAATAATTTGAAACGTTCGAAAAATTTCATACGTAAAGCTTTATTTACAGACATTTACACACGTAAGCAGATAATAAAACGATAAAAATAAATCTGTAAAAAAAAATTAGCCACATTACATTTATTGTTAGAATGTCTACATATGTAAATAGTATCCAGACTCGATTTATGCGTTGTCTTGAAATTCAAATGGAAAAGGAAACAAAAAATGAGAATTCCTTTCTTAAAAAATGCGAAATTGTGAGAAGTAGCATGCACAACTGGGGGAGGGGGTAAGTAGTAGAAGAAAAGCAATTTTATACGTGTGTACATCACAAGAACAGCTATTACACGAGTACACGTATTTATTGCGAATGTTGGGATTGGGAGCAGAAAATTAGCATTTGCCGTATTTCAGGTGCTTTTCACCACTGATTGGACATTGCCAGGGACGGTCCAATAATGGACAAGATGATATTCGGGCGTGCTGCACAGATCCCTGCAAATGAAACAAAAAATAATTTATTCAGTTTGGAATTTGAAAGTCGATCTTTCGATTCTTAAAAAGTCAAAAAATAAAATTATCAAAAGAGGAAGAAGTCGAATAGCTAAGGTGACAACGGCGTTGCTGTGTCGTCTCCGGACCCCGACCTTCTATACCCCCCGCCACCTGGTTACTTGAGGGAGAGCAGGAGCCCCCTGAGTTTTCTTGTGGTTTGCCATTGCCTTCCCCCCCAGTCAATATAACGATCGGCTGCGCCGGGAATCGAACCCAGATCCGCTGGTCGGCGAGCGAGCACTGGGCCAGACTTCATAGATTTTCGGTTTCAAAAACTTTTGCTTCTTGGTAGGTTGAAAATTGCCTTTGGTCGGTGACGCCTTAGCTCGTTGTCGTTTAACTTTAAAACTTCTTTTTGTACCACCATCGTTTAAACTTTTGAACATTAACCCACTTTAAAAGTGGTCAAGAGAGAGAGGCTTACTAGTAACTTCTTCTTGAAGCCGGGTTCCTGCCGGAAGTAGATGATGGAGTCAACCGGAAACTTGAGAAAGATGTGCCCGGCCAGCTGCTCCTGATCCCGCACACGACAGTTTAGGAAGAGGGTGAGCTTGGCGCGGTCGATGCTCAACGCCACCCGGCTCCAATTGTGGTGCTGCTGGCAGTTGTCGAATGGAAACACCTTCTCGTGAAGCTACCCGGGCGTAATAAGACAAAAAATATTAATGCCTTGTCAAACACGAAACGGGTAAAATTACCAGGTCGCCTCCTGGGGAGGGGGGTATAAGACTGAAAAACGTTGAATAAAAAAGAGTCGCGGAGTCGAGGTTGACTAGAAATCATTTAATTGATATTGCGAATTGTTTTCATCATACATGAAAATTTGAAGCAACTAAAACATAATTTTGATCGTAACTTACTGGTCCTGGTAGCGTTTTCGAAATTCACCCCAAATTTCTCTTCCCGTCCAAAGTGTAAAAATATTTCGTAGCCATTTTAGGCCTAAACGTTGAACCGAACCCCTTAATTACATCTCGCTGAAGATGAATTTCGAAAACTTTACGAGGACCAGGAAGTTACGATCAAAATTAGTTGCTTCAAATTTTCATGAATGATGACGGTGGATAAGAAATTCGCAAAATCAATTCAGTCATTTCTAGTGATAGACGTTGGAATGAATTAAATAGTATTTGAATTCAGGGACTTAACAAGTTTAAAATATCTGAGCGTGATTAAAAAAGTAGAAGCTAACCTTTGAGTCCTCTCTGATCCGATAGAAGAGGAAGAGTTTGTTGCTCTTAAGATGCGAGGTAAGACGCAGCCAGGGCGACATCTTGCCAGGCGAGTTGATGGACAGGAGGGTGGCCACTGTCTTCCGGTGCTGCCTGTACACGAACTCAGCCGAGAATTGGTGACGTAATTGAGGCAAAAGTCTGGCCGCCTCGTTCTCGGGAACCTGGACAAGAATCACTCAAAATATTACGTTTTCTGGTAGAAATAAACTTTTTATTTTTTAATCATGTTTTTCAACTGTTGACAGCGACGATGTTGGAAGGTGGTGGGTAGCCAAGTACCTGGACGTGGTCGAAAGAAGGATGGAGTCGCCATCCGACGGTGGAATCTGAAGCGGTCTGGATCAGACTAATGCCGCGCATGTCCTCGCTGATGTTGAGGGCCTTTATAAGATCGAGTCCTGTAAGCAAAGCAACAGTTTTATTGGGGGTTTGTGGTTTGTGGACGAACAAGTAAGCATAGCAACAATGTTTATTGGGGGTGATCATTGGATGATCGATCTGGGTTCGTCGATCGATCGATTGTTGGACAGCATTCAATTTTTGGCAACAAGTTCACGGAATAAACTAAAACGGTTTATAGAAGCACTTCTGCCCAAAATTTATATAAACCACCAAAAATAATCTATTACAAACGATATTTGAATTTTATTTTATTAAAAGGTGAACACAAAAATACCCGTTCTGATCATTTAAAATATAGTGAATATAGTGTTTGACAAAACAAGTAAACTTTTTTATTTTTAACTTCCACCAGATTGGCACGATCGATCTTGGTTTTACCTTTATATTTTGACTTGTTCTGGCATTGATCTGTGGAAAAAAGTCAAGATGCGATTAGTGGGTACAAGCGGTCTTGAACTTGTGGAACTCATGGAATCAAATTTACTGCGGCAATTAAATTAATTAATTAATTAATAGTTTGCTCAAGCTTATTTTTACTTTTATTTTAATTTAAACTTGGCTTTTCAAAATGTTCATTTTCTGAATTCAAACAAAAATAATCTAAAAAGCAGATCATTTAAAATATGGCTTCTTTTTACAGCTACACGCTCTGGAGAATTACACGCAGATAACGTCGGAATGATGTCACACGCACCTGCTTCGTTGATCCCAACGTCGTTCCCGAGTTTCGAACCGAACACCTGCGTCAACCATCCCTCAGACACATCCCAGTAGCAGCAGCACAGGAGACATAACACCACCACCAATTTTGGCATCATGACTGACAATTGTTTTTCAACGAGTTCACAGGTAAAGATTCCGAGGAGCTCCTCACTTGAGCCAGATGCTACAAGGGTTTATTTCATTCTTGTATCAGGACCACTGTCTACATGACTAGATCGACTGACTGACAGTAATTTTGTTGTCTTAGCCTGTAAATTGTTATTCTGTAGACGATTGAAATAGAAGGGCAAAAATCTCGTAGAACCTGGGATCTGAGTTTGTTAGTAGATGTCATGCATCTGTGCGTAAGTTGAACATGTCCGTTTAGGGTTCAAGCATTGATTTAGATCAGCCCTAGATACTTTCTCTTTCTGTCAATGGGCGTTTGTTTGGTGAGAAATGTGTCCTAAGGTCCTGCTGGCTTCCTGCGTAAACAATTGGGCCCTTAATTGCGTTTTTTGACCCCTGCGAAGCTGTTTGGGGGTCTCACCGTCGCAGGGGCTGATTAGGCTTACAACACCGGTTTACCAGGACTCCCCGCACCTGGATTTTTATAGATTTTGGATGAAAATTTCACCAGTTTCTCTCGCCAGTAGACGCAGGTTCACGTTTTTCGTTGAATTCTTAGTGAATTTCTAGTCTTATTGCGAATAATTTCACATTCTAAGAAAAATATTATTGCTAGACGGAAAACAGTTCGCACGTGTGGTTTACGAAAACGTGTACACTAGTTGTCTATTCAATAAATTCGGTGCCGCTAGTTCTACTAGTTTTGAATGCTGAAAATCTGAATGCTTAACGCGACCTGTACATTTATTTACATTTATATTGGAGAACGAATAGTTCTTTAATGCTATTACCGCGCCATTTTAGGTGAAGTTGCAGAGAAATGGAGGTAGATGGCGCTCCTAAGCGGGATTTTCCCCGCATTGATTCTTTAATGCTTACCCGCGGGAACATTTCAATTAATTTTTAAGCACAAATCAGCTTGAAATTAATCGATTTAATTAAAAAGAAGTACTTTTACCAATCAGACATAAAAAAAAGAAATACAAACAAATTGTAGACTTGCTTGGCTATTCATTATTTAATCTCTAATAAATGCGGTATTCTTCCCCAAATTAAGCAGCATTGCAAGTAGTCATAATACAAATTCGGCAGGTAACACACATCGTAACAATCATTAATTTCATGGATCGGCGACATGGATGAGCTGTTTTCCGGTGTTATCCCCTCGCATCATTTTCAGGAATCCTCGGGGAGCGTTTTCCAAACCTTCCTCAAATACTTCGCTCACCTAAATTCATACGAAAAATGTTCTTTTTTAAATACAATTAGGTTTGTTATATTTGCGAATAAATGGGATAATAATTTCTATGCTTGAACATCTTCTAACATGAATCCGTTTACAAAATTAACATAATTTAATTCCACCTTTAATGTATTTAAACACTTTCGGATTTTTACCTGAATTTTTCCCTCCTTCAGCCACTGGGCAATTTTATTTTTGGCATCCACGAATCGGTTAGCGTAAGTGAGCACCAAATATGGTTCCCTGCGAAAAATACAAAATAAATTACTACATTGACACAGCTCGAAACAACTATTTTGATCTAAACAAAATTGTCGGGAATTAAAAAAAAATATATATTTTATTGTTTTTTATGAACTGACCTGGTAATGTTTCGCTCTTGGATGATGTGCTTCACCTTCTCTGGCTGGGGGAAGGGGAACACCGTCTGGTTGTTGTACTGCGAAATCTGTCCGCACAGGATCACGTGACTATCCTTGTTCATCTGGAACAGATATTGTAATTTCAGAAGGAGTCATTGGCATTGGCATTGGCATTACCAAGACAATGGCGACTCGTCGGCGTAAGTATAGCATGCTCTGCATGCTCTCAATGTTACCTGTTTAATGATGGTGTCGCTGATGTCTCCACCGACATTATCGAAGTAGATGTCCACCCCATTGGGTGCAG
>JAUJYS010001299.1:0-17916 GCA_033995665.1 Melogona broelemanni | reverse complement strand
CTATTTAGCATCATAATTAAAGTGTAGTCCATATGTGTGGCTACTCGGAATAATTCTGAGATAACATACCAGCGTATATAGTGCATTTTTATGTTTTGCACTTCAATATGAAAGAATCTCACAAAACATTATGGTCGACACTTTTTGGTAGATAAAAAAAATGTGTACGTACGTGCTCGTATAAAAACTAAACCTTGCTTGAAAATAAAAAAAGCTACACGAAAACTCGAATTTACGAAAACACGAAATTATTTTAAAATTAGCTATATTGAGATTTTGCAAACAAAAATTTCGCCCTTTAACTTATAATTCACGGACCCACGATAATATCTGACACTTTTTTACAATCAAAAAGTAAGTTTATTCACATTTTTTATTTATTTAAGTACGTTTTTTTAATTTTAATTTCTAAGTACGTTTTTTTTCTTCTAAAAACGCACCTGCAATATCATATTTTCCGGTTTTTTTTTAATTTAATTTCAATGTTGTAACATGGATTCATGTGATTTACGCCATTACGGAATCATTGTATAATTTACATTGAGATGAAAATATCTCCTGGCGTATTTGACTCGTCTTTGACACTTAAAAGGTTAATAAAAAGTAAAATAAAATATTTTATTGGTAGGTTATAGTTTTTTATTGGTACTTATTGTAAGGTTAATAAAATGTGAGATTGTAAGAATGTGAGAATGTGATATTAAATTGCGTAGTCATTTAAAAATAAATGAATAAACCTACTTTTTGGACCCCTTCGTACAAGCAAAATATACCACTCGAGGTTTATTAGTGATCACCTAATTTTGGATACCAGAAATTAGGCAACGCCACATGGAGTGCTCAAAATAATCTCGAGTTCTCCCGGTTTTCGATTGAATGAAGGTGGCACCAACTACCAGAACTTCCTTATCGACAATGACAATTGCACGATTACGACGGCTGTTGACGAGTTGGACGCCGATCTTCCCTACTTCTACCAGATCATTGTTGCGGCGACCAACATGACGAATCAGCCGCCGTTTGTAACCGATTTCGACCCAACCAACGCCTCCCAGCTGCTGGTCACCGTGGCTCTACAAGACATCAACGACAATCTTCCCTACTTCACCTCAGATCTATTCGGTGGAGTAATGGTGGACGCTAAAATCGGAGATGTCTGTCTCACTTTAGTCGTAAGTGTTACCAATGTTCAGACGAGACTATAGCCAAGGATATGACTAAGCATTTTGTACACGTGTAACCGTGTGCAAATATGTACAGTTTTTAGTGTTGTCATTGATTTACCCCTGTTTCTATCTTGCCCTGGAATCAAACTGTGAAGATTTGTACGATCCGTCTAGCCCAGTCGGTATTGCAAACGACTGCAGTGCGGCAGTAAAGGGTTCGATCCCGGGGTACTGGTGAAAACGTGCCCCTCCCACATTACCTAAACAACACGAGGTGCACAGAATCTCCAGTAGTGACGTATTACTACTGTTAGGGGAATTTCTCCTTTATTATGAAAGACTGGCACCGTCAAGGGTCAAAATAAAAAAAAAGAATCCACAGCAAGTTAATTATTGTAAAATAAAAACAAGTTCATCAAATTGAATCAAATTCCGCAAACAATTGGGCAATACTTTCTATTTTATGCACACGAGCGATTGCGTGACGTCAGTCATTTATTTTGCCGTTCCAAAATGACGTGGAGTAAAGCTAGACGAGCGTACCGCCATTTGTTTCTGTGTGCACAACGAAACATTTTAGTAGCAAACAATTTATTTTGGAATTTTCTGATAAAAATTGGATGCTGGGTGGTTGGAAGAAACCTTTTCTCAAAATTCGATTAATTTGGATTTGATGAAGGTTCTGGAAGCGGAAGACTAAAAACTACGGGCAGTTTTCGGTTTTCCGTTTCCAGGATGACGATTAGCAGATCCAAAGTTAATCATCAATAATAATCTTTCCATTTCATAGGCTACCGATGCCGATGCAGTGGATCGGCAACCAGGCCAGTTGACCTACTCCATCGGGGAACAGACAGTCAACGGTGACAACATGGGTGGCGTGACAAACCCGTTTGCGGTTAACAGTACCACCGGCAGCGTCTTAGTGATGTCCACCTTCGTCCAAGGCATGTCCGGGTACATCACTTTCGAAGCTACGGTTACGGACAGCGGTGGACTGCACAATACTACAGACTTGGTCAATGTACGTAACACTGTCTCGTTGTCACGTCCAATTGTTGAACAATTCTATATCTAAACTGGTACCTTGAATTCTTATTGGCCTAATTCATGATACCGGTAAAATTGTACTCGGGGATTTTTGAGTTAAAATCCAACTCAATTTAATAACTCAACGCGAAAAACATTTTCTCAACCATCATATTCGAGATTTCAACGCATTTTATTTTAAGGTTTTTTATTTATAAGACTCCTTCCTACAGAGATACAGAATGTTCTGTATAATAAACATACATTCCTATCTTTAAAATCTGAAATGAATGTGTTTCTGATCTGAATTTAACCCGACTAACTCTCGAAAAAATATAGGCGACTAAAATAAAAATAAATTGAACTGCGTGACCACGCATCATTGAAATAGACGTAAAATACCACGTTAGACATTGATGATATTCTTTATAACTTTCAGATCAACGTCGTCAGTGAAAATGAACAACTAGTATGCTACTCTACCTGGAACTACACTCAACTGTTGGCTAACTCGAAAGCATTTGCCGAGTATGTTTCCATTTCTTTGTACATATACAAGAATATTCTGTGTATGCCATCACACTATAGAAATACCCGCGTTTTGTTTCTTTGATATATTACAACTACAACACAGAGTGCGGCGTGTAAATCATGCCATTTGCCAATATCGTGAAAACTAAACGCTCGACAGAGAAATATTTTAGATATATGTTAGGCTCATAGGAAGGGCTAATAGGATGGCATAATTTATTTTGAATTTGAAGGTCATTATCAAAGTCAAATCAAGGTTAACGTCACTTTCGGCAATTGCAACCCTACCCTCTGCGTACGGATTATTATTTTACACAAAAAATAATCAACATTTGTTTAAAACGTTTTTTGATCTGGCTATTATTTCTAATTAATAATTACAGTTACATTGACAATTCTCAGTTTACATTGACGAATGCATGTAGAGCAATTTTTTCCTGGTAAAAACGTCAAAAGCGACTTGCGACCAATGTAAACTTTGATGCTAATTATCAATCAAATGAAAATTTGAATGAATTTTTATGTTTTTATCTGAATAAATTAATGTTTTTCTCGATCGCAGTGAATTTTCTGACGAACTAGGTCAGCACGTTGTTGTGGACAGAATACAAATGCACACGGATGACAATGGCCACGTCGTGCAGTCGCAGTAAGATTTAAATTTTCACCTCCAATGTTATTTTAAAAGTCAATTATCGTTACTGCAAACTATTCTCCAAAAAAATAAAAATACCATTATCATGAAATGCTAATTTAACCGTACCCATTTTCAAGGGAATCCCGATTCTGGTTGGTGTCGCGTTCAATTGAAAATATTTTTTAATTATTTGATTACTTTGTAATCCGTCATTAGGTCTGACATCTACGTTCACGTGGTGAACAACGTGACCAACACTGTTTACAGCGGAGACGACGCCATAGAGTAAGTAGAAGTAACATCATTCATCATTATTTTCCAATATTGAATAAGGTATCAGATAGGTCGGTGATGCTGCTCATTAAAAATGTATTAAATCTTGCATTATTTGCAGTCTCGTTAATAAACAGATCAGCGAATTGTACGAAGGAATTTGGACTACCTTTGGGATCTATCAGATTCTCGTAAGCATAGGAAATATTGTTTCTAGATATTGAAAATTTTGAACTCCTGAGACCCAAACCTGTTCAAGTGTCATATTCTTGTGCGATTTTTTTTGCCAAACTCAAAAGCACATAATCTTCCACAAAAATGAGAAAAAGAACAAAAAAATTGAGTTTTGAAACAGTTTTACCCGAATTGATTTCAATAGTATCGTTCCATAAAAATACAGAATTAAGGAAATTTAATACACAGAAAGACAACTTCAAAGTGTCATCTGTTGTCCGCTCTCAGCGTTTGAAGATCGTTAACTTTGCGTTAGCGACTTTTGCAGGCAAAATCTGCATCTGATTGTGAGAAACGCTCTAATGCAAGTGACATTTTTCTTTTTAAACTTGAAACCCATTTCGAAATTCTTGAAACAGGTACTATCACCACAAAACAATTACGATTGCAACCGTATCTTGTAAAAAGTCGATTAATACTAAAAGTGATGCCCAATTTAAAAAAAAATTTAAAAATAAACTTAAAATAGGAAAAAAAAAGTTAGGTTTGCTCATGGGAGGAAAGGCAGCCGCCCTCAGTTGCATCATATTGTCTCACGATGAAAAAAAACCAATGTCTCAGAGAAATAGAACACCAAACTGTGGTTATTGATGAAAATTGATTAGGAACAGTCGAAATCTTACCTATCGTTTTAATTTAATCTCTTCTATAGCTGGCCGTTCCAGACGCTGTCAGCACCGAGGATAACTTGACCACCATCATGATGGGGGTCATCATCGGAATCCTCGCTCTCGTCTGCATCGTGATTCTGTTTATCGCACTGTACACGAATATGAGGTAACAGCGGCGGCACAGTTGTTAAACAAAATCGTCGAATAGAAAATTAACTAATTTTTTTATTTTTTTATTTTAAATCATCGTAGTGCCTAGTGCACTACAGGATTACTGCACCCTCATGTCTCTATGGAGATGTGCTAGGGGCAGGGAATGGAAGGGAAGAGGGATAATGCTGGAATAGCCAGACTGCAGGATCCACCCCTACGCTCTGGACTCCCTAATGGAAGCTCAGGGGTGACGCCAGCACCACAGGCTAACGAATAAACGAAAGCCTGCGCCGGGAATCGAACCCGGGACCGTCGGCTTCGTAGGATGTTGCCATACCCACTGAGCCATCGGTTCGTACATTAATGACGTAATGCCAGTATTAGCACGTGTAAAAAATAATTTTATCACCATTAAATACAACCCTAAACAATTTGTTTACGATTTTTTTCTCAATAGAAATGCTACGGATGGAATAATTTCATTTAGAACGTTAGCCATAAAATATATTGTCATGTGGATATTATTGTTAATTAAATGTTGTACAACATGCAGAAAACCGAATTTAAAAATTCGTATCCAAACCGTAGATAATTCCTGTCAAATTACCATTTGATAAATCTTGGTCCAGTTAATTTAAATTGTAAACTATGAACTGAATGGGCTAGACGCGGATTGTGTTAAGGCGTTCAAGTCAAATATATTTATTGCAACATAAGGTGTTTGGCGGCAATGGTGAAGCAACAGCAACTCTACACAAGATTGTAGTTTTTTTTCAAAGTTTGTGGCGAGAGTTTGACAGGTGCACAAGATCAGCGAATATTCTTTGTTGTCGGTTTGTTTGGGTGGAGCGCAGCTGTTGGTTGGTTTCGGGACGCTTATGCAGCCAATCGCAGCGCTTTACATTTTTTTTTTAAAAACGACGTGGCCTAATAGAACTGTGCACTTGACAAATTCTCGAATTACATGTATAAGGAAATTCCCTTTCAATTAAAATATTTGGATATAAATATTTCATGAGTATCTATAATTTGTTTTTGTTAATTTCGTAATGAACTAAGCATTTCTAGTCCACGATAAGACATTCTCATTGATCATGAGATGTTTAACACGTTCGTTATTCGTAGAGCACTACGAGCACGAAACACTTTTGAAACATGTCAACTTAAATGTGCTCTTCACATTTTGCCTAAAGAACGCGAAGGGTACAGAATCTAATGCAGTGATAGTCACTCAGTGAGGGGAATTTCCCCACTTAAAACAAATCAACGCTGTTCTATCGTGGACTTCAAATGCGATTTATTCCTGAACGGCCTTCGCGAAAGAATAGTCCTAATTTTACATGTATAACCCTCGAATGCAGAAATCCATTTAACATGAGAATGAGTTCGTTCAAACATTTTTTCGTTCTACGCTGCATACACTTAATAGGTCATATAATCCGGGGTCTTTCCCCACACACAATTACCTACATGCATAGTTAAAACTAATCGCACTGTCGCCACCAAATACAATTTCTCTAAGGTAGCACGAGTCTTTTTACCTATTTTTACCACGAGCACCTTTAGCTCATAAATCATCCAGAAATTCCAGGGTCTCAATTTTTGGATGAAACCTCAGACTGCAGTTGAAACTACTATTATTGGCTGCAGATCTTGAATGCCTCAATATAACTTGACACGCTTTTCAATTAAAACTGCACTATTAAGATCGAAATTTTATTTTTCATGTACTTCAATGTCTCGCGGATGATGACGGCGGGTAAGTACGTTTTAGCCGAACAGTTCGTAAAATCAACTCATTCATTTTACCATTAAAACTGCATTGTCTGAAGCTTTTTCCATAACAAAATTTTTTACCAACCCTTGAACTAATATTACATTTGACGCTGGTGGGGGTCAATATATTGCTTAAAAACGATTAGCTCCGATGACGATCTGTTTGACCCCCACTCAGCCCAAAATACACTTTCATTACCATTTTTATACTCTAATCTTTCTGCAATGACGTGCTCAGTTCAGCTAACGGAAGAGGATGAAGCATTCTTGCGTCTAACAAATATAACAAAGGTAAAGACACGAATCCTAACCGGAGTAGTTGTATTTTTAAACGGCTGTAACCATTAATTTTTAAACGGGACAAAATAATGGAGACTGGCTCTTAATTTCGGGCAAGTCTGACACGCAAAGAGTTGAAATCTAGCATGAATTTTTAATTATTTTATCTAGTGGGGGCTGGGGGGACTAAAAACTTGAAGGTTAAAAAGTGACAGTCAAATTTTGACAGCACAAGGATGATGTTAACGAATGGGAGCCTACGAGTTCGCTGCGATAAGCATTTAATTTTAAATTGAAATGAGCCTCGCTAAAAATGCTACTTGGTTCACAATTACCTAAAAAAATTGATAGGATTTAAATTTGGTACCAATAATAATCACACGTGATTTAAATGCGAGAAAAACGAAATGAGTTTAGAATGGAATTTTATAGAACATAAATTTAAATATCAAAGGTTGATTGTACACAGCACCAAGTAAAATACTAGCAGGGTGGTCAACTACCTAACTATCCCAACAACAACGAAACTATAATTTCACAATTAATTCTAACAGTGGATAATTATTCTAGAGTTGGCCACTGTGTTAGTCTTTCATTCGGCACAGTAACAGACACAACCAAATATCTAACGAACTTGCTTGTTAATGAAAATGGGTAACGCTAAACGACGCTTAATTTTTCCCGAATTTATTAATTGTTTCGTAGTTTTTTTTTCTTCTTTGCAAGTAAACTGATAATGCGACAGAATTTCACAATTTGAACAAATTCGAGAGCTAGAGATTATATTCCTGTGACCACTGACGATTATTTTAAGTAGGAGAATTACAAAACTAAACACATTTTTTTTTACAAATAAAGAGGAACTCCACAAATTGCATAGCAAAAAAAACTTTTTTTTCGACTACCCTTGAGCTGACAAATGCCGCCATTGGAAAACAATAAATAAATTAAAAAACGGAACGGGGCATCCCACTGACCACATTAAGTCACTTCAGGGGTGAAAAAGTTTCCCCCCGAAGCGGGAGCACCACAGTAAGATGCACCACCCCGTTTTTGGTTATTGAAACATAAATGGAAGGTTCTTTTATTTTTCTGTTTGGCTAGCGACTGCTGGCGCCGCCTGGTGGCTAAATAACGAACGTGATTTCTAATACGGGATTTACATTCGAGCATTTCCTTGGCGAATCTTTGCTTATCGAGTAACTTTTACGAACTTTTCAAGAAATCCGAGAAAAAAAAGCTTGCCGAGCAAGCTTTTGAAAAATTCCGATCATCCATTTACATTTGAAAAGTTCGTAAAAGTTGCTCGCCAAGCAAAGATTCGCCGAGCTCTAATGTAAATCCCGTATTAGTTTCTTCGTCAAAGGTGCAGGAGCACGCCGATATGAATGTCGTGTAACGAACAAATAAACTTTAATTTATTTGAATGCCTGATAGTGCGGCAAATTAAATTAATACCGTAACTGGTGAATTAAAATGCGGCATCATCAGACATTTAAATAAACGAAAGTTTATTTGAAATTTGCTAGTTTATTTACCCGGCCATAAATTATCCTAGTTTTCGAGAAACATCGTAAAGCCGTTTAGTGAGCGATAGTGTTAACGAAAATGACTCCTGTGCTCTAGTCCTTCTGAACTCTTCCGTTGTCAGCAATTACTACTCTATTATGAAGATGCCGCAGACCTTGCAGCAGTTTCGCATCAAGTCATTTCCTCGAGCCTACGAAGGTCGAGGACAGAACGCGAAAGCTGTCAATAAACCAGAACTAATTTTTTTGTTGGCTTGACAAGTTGGCGGTATCGTTTGCGCTAACGTTGGGGGGCGGCTATACGTGTAGGAAGCTGTCAATTTTCAACCCTTCGCCAAATAGTTTTTCGCTCGAAGGACGCAAGTTACAAACAATGACGCTTGTTCGTTGATGCCGAAATGCTTGGTCGTTAATTCCGCAACCGAAACGCTCAAATACGGATAACAAATTTTTCTCAGCGGAAAAAAACCGCGCGAGAAATTTTATGGTATCAGCTTTTAATTATTTCAGCGGTGTAAATAAATGGAAAATTCACATTATTCACATATCGCCATAGCGACACGAGGGGTAGTAATCCTGTAGTGATTAGTACTACGGTGATTTAAAAAAAAAAAAAAAATCGATTCAAATAAAAAAAGTCGAAAACAATGACTTCAGATACCAAAAGAGAAATATAAAAATATTATTACTGCATATGAATAATAGTATGAATAAGTAAATCAACAAAATAACTATTTTGTTGATTTACATATTTGCTCGCAACTTTTTTTTAAAGCGACATCTCTACTGTAGGCGTTCAAGAATGCATCAACTCTGTTGAGCACTGATGTACGAACGAGTTACTCGCGATAAAAATAGAAATATCCCCGCGTCTGGCATCACTTGACGCAAACTTGTCGGCCAGCATCGCCAAGTTTGTCATGTGTAGGTTGCGTTTTTCTTTTGAAGAGCAGTTGTACGCATGCACATTGGCCATATCTTTTTTTTTTACATGTACACGCTATCTGGGTTACGCAATATCTGTTTACTATTATCCCGTATCGCACGCTAAAAGTATTCCTGAAAACTCGCTTGTTTACCGCCTGTGATTTTCAGTGCAATTTTCACAGATTTTAGCGGAATCGATGACCATTTTATTTAGCGATGCAGCTACGATCCTGATCGTCGTTCTGCGCTATAGGTGGTGCTGATGAATGCACGTGATCCGCACGTGATCACACTTGATTAACCGAGAGAGTCCGGCCTGTCGAACATCCGGGAAACTTTTTTTTCTACTGACATGCACGCAAGCAAACACTAATCGTCAATTAACTCGTCATCAGACATTAAAAAAAAATATTTAGTTGGGGCAGGCCCCAATGTAAGATGGTTGTACTTTTTATCATCGCTGTCTCTTGGCTGGTTCAACTGGTTTTGGGTCCCACTCGCACAGAAAGTAAGTTCGCATTTCTTATTTTTTTGGAAATTGAGCGATTCATATTTTTTGTATGAGAATCGGGAAATGGCCGACACGTGGCGAAACGGTTACTAAATCGTGGTGAGCGTGGCGGCTACCGTTTGGTGTGCTACCTAAAATTTAGCGCCATCTGCAGTAGCACCCATTAATTTTTAGGTAAAATATCCAATCACTATTTGAAGCACTTCTACAAAAATGCTCATTCAATAAACATTTTAAAACTTGTCTATGGTACATTTTTTTTTAGATGGTTGACCAAACCAAATACTTTTTTACATTTAAAATGACATATTTAATATTAATATTTCAGATACAGGTTCTAACTTCAGCATGTTTTTACACGTCCACTGCAAACCCTTCATTTTCTTAAAATGAAAGATCGAGTAATTATTTCGCTCTTACTAATATTTCATCCTAAAAATGTTATTTTGCGTTGGATTCACAATCACAGTGCTCAAAAAGAAAATGAAAAAAGTCCTGGCAAAGTGGTACCTGAAGAGAGTGAAGCGACGCATGAAAGGCATTTTCGGCTTTGATGCAACCAAAGATGATCTAAGAAGTATTGGGGTGATGTCTCCTACTGGATCATTAGAACATGAGCTGCCTCGTGAACTGCTTCCAGACAAGCACGTGAGTATATTAATTAAAACTTGCTCTGTCGCTAGAACACGCAACATTTCAATTGACTAAGGAGGCCAATTTGTTCATGAATGTTCGAAAGCCGCCATTTTTTTCAATGCTTTGAATAGCGCCATTTTTTTTTTTAGATTTGAATATTATTAATTATGGTGGTATAAAATAAACTACCTGCAGAGACAGATGTATTTCATTGAAAAAATTCTGATGAAAATAAATCAGTAAAATAAAGTCCGATTGTCAATCCGTTGTCCGTTGTTAATCCGCCAGTTACAGAAGATTACCAAGTTCTTCTGTAACTGACGAATTAAAAGTGTCTTAACTATCGGCCCTTATTTTATTTATTTTAATCAGTATTTTTAATTTTTTTATTATTTTGTTTTCTTGGATTTTGCGTTTGTTTTGTGCTTGTCAGGCAACTTAAAGAAGTATTGAGACATACTTTTACATAACTAAAACCACTGTTTCATCAAATATTTGATACTCTATTAAAAAATAAAATTTCATTACTAAAGTTTGATTGCTAAATATGCCATTTCTTGAATACTACAGGCCATGGACTCGCTGAGCATCTTCGGGGTGGACATGTCCGGCAACGCCCTGGTCATCCGTGTAATCCGGCGCGGTCATCGGATAGCCGAAGCGTGGCTCCACCTGCGTCTTAAATCCGGCGAGGTGTTCCAGCTGCCCAATCAGCCGGACGCGCGCATCTACAACACGGATGGTCGCAGCTTTTCGGTGGCCGGCATCCGGGTGGAGGTTCTGGAACCGCTCAGAAGGTGGCGCGTCGGATTCAACGGGGTGCTCAGGTAAGTTACTATACGTCACCATGTACATTTACATGGATGCTTGCAATGAGCATTGTGAGGGCAATCAAATACGGAAAAAAAATTCATAGTTGAATAGCCATACATTGTCAAT
Organism: Melogona broelemanni; assembly: GCA_033995665.1. Classification (NCBI taxonomy): domain Eukaryota; kingdom Metazoa; phylum Arthropoda; class Diplopoda; order Chordeumatida; family Chordeumatidae; genus Melogona; species Melogona broelemanni. Next base: position 6,685 of record JAUJYS010001299.1, on the reverse strand, counting down.
ACAGATTACCGAATACAGTAGCCCAATGCATTAGAATGACGCAATAGTTACGCTTGAATTTTTCTTAGATACCTCTCTCTATGAGATTGAAATATACAGATAATTTGTTACAGGCTGTTTTGATCATTAAAATTAAGATATTCAACTATTGTTTCGTATTTATTCTAGAAGTTCGTATCTATTGAATATTATACAAAAATAGAAGTAATATTAAACATTTGCCTTTAATTTACCGCGGCAAAGCGAGTTTTTTTTTCTACTTGAGTATATACACTTGGTTGCAACCTGATCAAACCAAATGTGTATTATGTAAATGAGCTGTATTCACTATTCCGAACCATTCTGATGGAAAAAAAAAATAGCATTTACTTTATGCTTTTATTGTTATTACTGCAACCTCATGTGCGGCCTTCAAATTATTGTTTTGTATTTATCATTCATAATTCCGTATGAGTACATATAATACAAAATACACGAACGTATTTCTCTGCCTTCTAAATTCGTATCGCTCTAAAATTGTAAATAACTTTATTCATTTCATCTAGAAAAGGAATTCGTGATTCTTGTGCTGACGAAAGCTACGAGGAAGTTGCAGTGAAATTCGATTTCATGTAAGTTTTTGCAACCATCAAAATTAATTTAACAAAACCTCTATTCCAGTGGTTTCGTTCGAAATACCACGTTTACTAAAAATTGGAATTAATAAATATTTGGTTGTCCAATAAATTAATCGAATACGTTTGTCTCTCTCGTGCAGTTGGCATCCAATGTACAGCTATTGCTTATACCCGAAAGACTTCAACCCTTCGATCGTGGCCGAAATTCTGAGCGAGCAAGAATGGAGTCGAGAGTTATTCAGCAACTTCAAATTGTAATTTAATTTTTTTTTCTAGCGCTATTCGTTATTTGCAACAGGATATAGTGACGTCGTTTGCATCAAATTATTTATTTTTCAGATCATCGACTGAATGGTTCGAGCAGTGGAGCCAGATTCACGGAATTGTAAGCATCGATGGACGAGAGGACATAACTTTGTTGCTGAACGGAAGCAAGACCAGAGAATACGGTATGATAATATAAACCGTTCAAAAATTAAATTTTGTTAGAAAGGATCGCAGCAAAGAAGAATTGAGACAGTATAACCAACAAGCCACTGACATTTCCTCCTGTATACAAATCGAATTGAAAATTTCGAATCCAATTTTTTTAAGTAGCAAAGAGTCTAAATTTTTCAATTATTTACCATTTTTTTTAATCAAACGCCACATTTCAAAATTGAAAATTTAATTTGTTTCCAATTCGGTAAAAATACAACTGATCAGTATGAATATTTCCTTTTTTAATAAGCTCTTTCGTAACTTTTTATAGGAATTCTTGACTGGACCACTATCAGACGTAAAGCAGTCATCAAAGGAATTTGCCACGTAAATGATTTGTCTCTCAAATCGCCAAATAGCTCAATAACAATCGATAATTCTCGAGTACCGTAAATTAAAAATACCGAATTGCTTTACTTTGTTGCAGAATGGAACCGCGTTTCACTTGTACACGGAATCAAAGGACGACGAGCCATTAAGGTAAATATTGGCAACGTCGGGCACCAGTTGAAAATTGGAAAATCAGGCTTGCTGGCCAACCCATTAATGTTTTCGTAATCTTGGCCGGCAGACTAACTTTCGGTCAAGTGTGTCCCGCGTCCAACATCATTATTTTCGAAGTGGACAGTTGCCAACTGCGGGCGTCGGACAATTTGTTCTCCAACGACGATGCACGTAAAACAATCGGCATCACGCAGACAGCAGGTAATGAAACGCCTCGTCAGATTTAATAACATACTCAAACACTTTGCTGTCTTACGATAATTAAAGAATCGGTTAAACCCTTTCATTGATTGCCAACACCATCACCAATTTTATAAGCTACACTTCGAACAGCTCTATATATGCAGCGATAATCTTTACAACATTACGAAATACGAAAATAAACATTGTTTATGAAAAAATTTACTTTCCAACTAATTATAATTGTAATTCATTACGTTGCTACTTCTTAAATTGTATTCACTATAGGAGGTTTTCATTTTTAACTAATGTTTCCAAGTTTTATTATAATTAGTTCGAAAGTATATTTTAACTATTATCTGCCTTTGCGTGTTCTAAACATCTACAATTGTTTAAAGAATAGACAAACAACCGTAACAAGAGGAAGATACAGAAAAGTGATTCGATATACTGTAGCCATATTTTTTTTATAGAAAACCTGCAAGTTCCTACATTTTTAATGATTGTCTATTTGCTCAATGCCTCATACTCATACATAAATATTTCATAACCAGCCCCCCCCCTTTCCCGTTATTCTAAATAATGGGCCTCACGATTGTACTTTGAACATTCGAGATATATCAGAGAATGGAACTCACTCGAATGAATCGGTTAAGTTGATAATTTCCCTAATAATCGACATCTCGTTTCAGCTAAACGGAAATTCGAGATCGGCGTGGAGATAGCGGCTGGAGACGGATTCAAGGCGTATCTGGGCGACGACTGGCAATGCCAAGTGCGAGTGACCACCACTAAGGTGGTCATCAATGGCATGGAGGGTGCCGGCATCGTCGAGCTCTATCAGTGGCATAATGGCGGTAATCCACATTGTCCACCTCCTACTGCAGTATTATTGCGTGAACCAGGTAGGAAAAACCACAGAGCTAAAACGGCACAAAATCTCTTAGCTAACCGGGGTGCTATTTTATCCCGCTGATTAACGAAATACTAAAAGTTTATCAGAAAGTAAAGATGCAAATCGAAATGAATAAAATTCTGGCTTTAGTGGCATTTGCGGCATTGCGGCATTTGCGTATTCATCTTTCATCTCGTGTAAGTGATATATTAGGATAAATAATTGACTTTATTATTTTTCCCCCAGATATTTCAATTACGGATCAGCTAATTTTATCTCTACGTGATCCTGAGTGCAGATCTAGTAAACTAGTCGGCGGTAAAGGGGCATCCCTGGCATTGATGATGTCACTTAATTCCAATTCGGTATTTGCTTTCCATGAAATCAATTGATATTCATCATCTGAATCGTAACTTCCAAACGGCATCTATCGAATTCTAAACGAAAACGAATTCTAATTTCAGTATGTCGTGCCGCCAGGACTCTGCATAACCAGAACCAGTTTCGATCGTCATGTGGAAGAACATGAAACCATTCAAAAAGTTCTCGCATCACTTCACGATATCGCATGGTAAGACTAATTTGATCAGTTATCATGAAATTCGCATCTGATCATCTGATGAGACACTTATTACGTTTCTCGAGAAAAAACAATTTTAGATTTACTGTTAAATGTGTTTTTAAAAAATCACACTCTTTTAGCTATTGAAATTTTAAAACATTTTCTCCCTCGTAAAAAATGAATTTTAATTACCGGTATATTCGTACTTTTATTTTATAGGAAACGTGTAGAAGGTTCCCTTTCCGAAGAATGCGATAGGTATAGTCTCTTGTTTTTTTATAGAAAAATGCTACAATAGGAATATACAAATATATCCTATGTGGACTTGTCCTGAGAATCCACGTTCTAGGATAACTTCCAGATCAATTCATTTTCTAAAATGCATTAATGATTTCCTTTTAAAATAACGGAAATTTTTAATGTCGGCGAATTCTAATAAACACTGCGTTCATTTTATTGTGTTCTAGAGTGGTGAAAGCAGTTTCAGAAACAAAAGTACTGGCGGACCTTAGGGAAATTCTCAACATTAAACTGGAGACTATTTTCGGCAGTCAGTACCACACAATTCCATTTGCTGTACGGTCATCTGCTATCGGTAATGCAACGCAAAAGATATAATTTCAAATGCGATGATATTTCCAAACAAAAAACTTCCTTTGAACCTTATTGCGCTCATTATATTAAATATTTTGATTGTTGTAGGAGAAGACGGGGAAGAACTTTCTGCGGCCGGGCAAAACGAAACATTCCTCGGGGTCAAAGGTTTGGACAAGGTAAATTTAACACTGTGTTCGAATCGAATCACATGAGTATTTGTTTTTCGTTAAACGCTTCTCAAACAGAGAATCGTGTTTCTGATAATCTTCCGTATTTTTCAGTTATCCGAAGCAGTTATAAAATGCTGGGCGTCACAATTTTCATTTCGATCGGTCGAATACAAAAGGTTAGTTATTTTGTTACTGTCGTGCTTCTACTCAATAGCTATTTACTGAAGTAGCCACCACAAGTCACAATTAAAGACTGTAAAATTGTGATGGAGTTCGCAAAAACAAACTATGTTCTACAGAGCGGATGAGTTAATTCCACAAATAAAATAGAACATTTTCAAACGGAATCCTAAGTCTTTAAAATCTCAACAGACAACACGGTCAGCTATTGAACGGTGGTATGGGTGTCGTCGTCCAGGAAATGGTTCCGGCCGAAGTATCCGGTGTGCTATTCACCCGCGACCCTCTGACCGGAAGTGCGACAAAGATGCTCATCACGGCCAATTACGGTTTGGGAGAGGTAATTCGTTTTTTGTTCCCTAAACTTAATATTATTGTTACTGTACAAAACGGGGATCTTAATTTTACTTAGAAAATTCACTGTTTAATTTAATGAACATAAAATCGCGAGTAAAACTTGCTAACCTTTTCATATTGAACTATTTAGTAAATCAGTTGAATAAAAGTACGATTGCATGACACTTTCTTTTCTACTTATACCCCCTCTAATGACGATTAGGATTTTTTTCTTCGAATAATTACTGCTCTATCGAACTAAATTAATTAAATGAGAAGTTACATACTAGTATTCAAATAAAAACAATATCTCATTGAGTCATTGTCTAGTAGTATACCAGTTTCTCGACCGATAAATAAAATAATTGTTAATAATTCATCGGAAATAATTGTAAATAAAATAATTCGTAATCTTAATCGGAATAAAAAAAATCAAATACAAGAAAACAATAAAAAAAAATTAAAAAAGAAGGCAAAGAGAAAACAATAGTCTCTCATTCCATATATCTTTCGTATCACAGAGTGTAGTTTCAGCATCCGCGGATCCCGACACGGTCACACTGCATAGAGACTTCAACGACAGATTGCGAGTCCTCGACAAGCAAGTGGGCAAGAAGGAATTACAAATCGTCATGGACGGTAAACTGGGCGCAGAATGCATTGACCATCATAAAGTAAAAGTCGCGCAAAGTCTAACGACATTTTAATTATTTTTTCTTCGGTGAAAAGAGGATGGTGGAACCCGAAAAATTCATTCTGAATCGTCCGCCGAGCACGGCGCAGTGTCCGACGAATTGGCTCTCAAACTCGGCACCATCGCCGTGGAATTGGACAAGAATTTCGGCTGCGCTCGGGACATCGAGTGGGCGGTTCGAGATGGTTGGATATACTTGCTGCAAGTACGATCAAGCGATTTATCAAGATTAAATTAATTCTTAGGAGCTGTTCTTATCCTTAATCGTCACGGATTACTACTTTTACGACTTATCAAGAGTTAGGCGAAATTCACGTTGCATGGTGCTTCTAGTTTAGCTGTGTTCTGCGATTAGCTTAGGGGTGGATCCTGCAGCCTGGCTATTCCAGCTGCCATTCCCCATCCCTTCCCTTCCCTGCCCCTCACATATCACCATAGAGATCCGAGTGTGCAGTAATCCTGTTGTGTTAGCAGTATTAATAATAATAAATTAATAGTAGTTAGTAATAATATTAATTTTAATTAAGTGAGGGCACCTTTTCACCAGTACCTCAGGATCAAATAAATGAGAGCCTGCGACGGGAATTGAACCCGGGACCGCCCGCACCGCAGTCGGTTGAAATACCGACGGGGCTAGACGAGTAAAATCTCAAACTGTGATTAAATATTCCTTATACGAGAGCTTTGTCAAACTCTGTTCGTCTTTACTCTCGGCGCTGTTTCGGAACTCGTTTGTGGTTGAATATCTGCCCGATGATTTATTTACCTGTTTCGCCATTTTTTTAGATGTGTTGGATCACTATTTTATCAGCAGACTCTGTCGGTCCCAAATAATAAATGTTTTTGATCTCGACGATGTTTGCTCGATGTCCTCAAGTGACGACAGTCAGTGCTTATATACCAGAATGGAGTAAACCGTCGTGGTATTTGGCCAATAGAAACGCGACAAGCATTGGTAGTAAAACGTGGGCGTGTACAATATTGAAGAAGAAAAAAAAAAATAGAAAAAAGTAATTGGGGGTGGACGAGAAGGACGACTGTAGTGTAGGTAAAACAGTTTTTGTTTGTTTTTCCACTTGTGTTTTTTCTTTTCTTTACGAAAGAGACTCAGGCAGACGTGACGGTATTTCAATCAAACGTTATTACCCGTTATAATTGTTTGGCAAAATCATCGCTCTAACGGAACGGCATATATTGCACTAGGGGCGTGCAATAAGTTTCCGTAATTATTATTTTTTTTATTTCAAGAAGGGCTGCATGGATTTTAATGAAATTCAGTGAACTCATTGTCAATCCATACCTAAGGATCGTTCAATTTTTCCAACTTGATTCGAAAATTGCAGGTGCTAAAAATTAGAACACCAACGTGGCTGGGTATACCGAATATTATTGTACGTTAATCATACTGAATATTGATTTTTTTTTTTTTTAAATTCACCGTAGCGCCTAGTGCACTACAGGAATACTGCA